>JAHWFP010072641.1:0-37474 GCA_023313725.1 Lithobius niger | reverse complement strand
TTTTTTTTGCGTTTTTGCTCTTAATGAAGTTCTGGGTTTTAGGTGGATTGCAGAGTGGTTTTCATAAAAGAAACAGAAGGCTGGGTCGATGGATAGTGCCTGTACTTCACTGCAACGTTGTCCAGTGGCAAGCACTGTTAGGAAGACTGTTTTCCTTGTTAGGTATTTCAGGTCGCTGTGTTGCATGGGTTCCAGGGGTCGTAGTGGGTTTTGGGGGTAAAAAAGTAGGAAATAAGGAATTTCGTAAGTCATAAATAAGGAAAAATAAGGAATTTTTCACTGAAAAGTAGGTAAAAATAAGGAACCCTTCAGTCTAAATCAGGGCTTAATAACAGTAAAAGCTTACTCGTTTTGCGAGTAGTCATAAATTTAGCCTAGCTACAAAATACAATAATACATACGCCTAGAGATTTTTTTTAACCCTTTAAGGACTGCGTGTGCGCTAAGGGCTTATGACTGACTTGAAGAAAAAAAATTGCAGCTTCTCAACCGGTTAAGGTAAGGGAATGAAACCTGTGTCACTTTTATCCTTAATGATCTGGTTTTCATATCCCAGTTTAAATTTTGCTGTAATTGGCTGGAAGTTTTCGATATGATTTGTAGAAAAGCTGTAAACAATGATTACACAGCGGGCACATTCGGGCGCACCCGTCCTTAAAGGGTTAATTGCTTGCTAGACTTTCTTAAATAATGATACATGTAGAAAACCACTCACTAAATTTGCGTGGAGGCCGTTAGCGTCGTAAACATACCGTACATCTTTTGACTTTGGATATCTTCAGACATAATTTTGAAGTTTGTAAAATGCAATGGCTTAGTAATTACTTGAGAAAAGGGGGGGGGGGGGGAGAGTCTGACAAGGTCGTATTTAGAATTCCTAGAATTTTTTAGTAACTACACTTTTTTCTGAACACTTTAAAACATTTTTCATTTATTCTCACTGAAAAAAATACCCAAATTGCGGGCAATATTGTAATATGTGATAATCTCCACTGAAACACGTGAAATATAAGCATTCTCCTCTCAGCAAGACTGCACCTCTGTTAAATATTTTCACAGTATCAGCATGGCCGTAAGGACGGTGGGTGGGGGGGGGGGGCGGGAAAAGGCATAAAAAAAACACCTTAACTTCAAAGTCGTTTTGAGATAGTCTTGAAATATAGGCCCTAAGCCATACAAGTTCGTTACGTGCTGGTTAAAATGGTCTTATTGGAATGCTAAAATCGTTCATGATTTCTCGAAAATACAAATTAAATTTTTGTCGTAGCACCCGAGGTCAACGTAACAAATTTTGACCCGCGATGATAAGGGGAAAATGGCGGCAGCTACGGCCAACAACGTGCTAAATATAACGTATCTGCAGTGGTACACATTTTTTACGGTTACACTTAAACCAATGAAATACTACTAAACACATTCTAGTTCATTAACCTTCCTAATACTTTCTCGTAGTTGACGCTTTATAAAACTGGACATAAATAAATGTGCGATAAAACCATTCCGTCGGTGTATCATCACTAACAGGTGGCTCAACAAGCCCAATACGATGCCGAACAGGAAGTGATGCTTTTCACCGTGCACGCGTAGGACGCCTCGTTGCATTGTAAACAAGCCAGGGACCGTCGAGTACGCCAACGAAGTTCGTGCCTTATTTATTGATTATTGAACTCAAATCTTATACGTTTTTTCACTAATTTACACTTAAATTTACAAAATGAGCGTGGCTGAAAAAAAGTTGGGAACTGTACATCTCAAAACAGGAAAAAAGTAGGAAAATAAGGAACTAAAACAAAAAAATAGGAAAAAAGGAAAAAGTAGGAACTCTACGACCCCTGGGGTTCAGAAGGGGGGGGGGGTTCGAGGGGATTCCAGGACGATGGTGAGGTCCCAGTCTGGGAATGGTTTCTTGATTGATGGTCTTTCGTTTTCAAAAGATCTGATGAGAGCAGAGATGTTGTGGTTTTCAATGAGGTGGTGGTTGTTTGCAGCTTTGAAAACAGAATTGAGTGCAGATCTGTAGACGAGTATGGTGGAGGTTTTTAATTTCTGGTTAAACAGGGGGTCAAAGAATTTAAGAAGGTTGGCTATAGAGGGATTGACTGGATTGATTTTCCTTTCGATACACCAATGAAACCATCTTTTCCAGTGGTTGTCGTAGATTTTGTTTGTTGACTTTTGAATGGCTCTGCTGGCAATTCGGGATGCCTGTTCAGGATGAATTCCTGTCTCCTGGAGGAGTTCGATGGTAGTAGCCACCCGTGTAGCTGTAGGGTGTGGGGCGTGGGTGTGTCGGTGGAATAGGGTCCCTTTTCGTTGCGAAAGCAGATCTGGAAGATCTGGGAGTTTCCTTGGGTGGTCTATTAGGAGATCTAGTAGATGGGGAAACCATGGGGCCAATGGCCAGTTCGGTGCCACTAGCAGGAAGGTTCCTTCTGTTGTCGAGATCTTTTGGAGAACAGCGTGAAGAAGTTTAAATGGTGGAAACAGGTATGCGTACAGGTTCTTCCATGGAAACGTGAGGGCATCTACTCCCCTGGCTTGTGGGTCCGGAAGGGGACTTATGTATTGGGGAAGCTTGGCATTGAGCTTCGTGGCAAAGAGGTCTATCACAGATTTACCCCATATGGTGAAAAGAGACTCGTAAATTGAATTCTTGAGGGACCATTCCCCTGTTGGTGGGGATTGGCGAGACAGAGTCGGCGATGACATTTCTGTTTCCTGGTGTGTGTCCCTTACAAAAATAACTGATGGTATACTGATCGTTTACTGGTGGTAAACTACTGATTCTGGTAGTAAACTGGTGTTTTTCTGGTTGCGGATGGTTGCAGCCAAAATTTGTTTGCAAAAAGTCATCAGTATCTAGTGGTAAACTGGTGACGAAAAAACCACAGCTGTGTGCAGTGGTAGCAGAAAACTACCAGTTCATTCAAAACTGGTTACTAGTCGTAAAGTACAACTAGCTAGTTGCGCTGGGCAATTAGAATAGAGGGGGGGAGATGAGGCTTAATTAGAATAGAGCTGACATAATACTACCACATGATTGCAGATTGCAAGCAGGCTTATCTTAACAAGTATAACCGGTTGCAAACTGGTGGTTAAATACCACTAGTTGCAAATTGTTACGAGTTGGTTGCGGTTTGTAATCAGTCTGGAGGTTGCATAATAACACCAACTGCTTGCAGAATGTAAGCAGGTCAGAAAACTGGTATAACTGATCGCAAACTGATGATTAAATGTAACTAGTTAGTTGCAGTTTGTCATCAGTATAGAGATCACATAGTACCCGCAAGAAGGTATGAATACTCATGGTATAACTGACTGTAAACTTATGGTTTGGCCATACAAGCAAGATCTTGCCTAACTTGTCAAGATCTTGCTGGGTATGTGCAAACCAAAATTCAACTCTTTATTTAATTCATAATTTAGGGGGTACACAGGATGCTGCAAGAAGTTTGGTACTTTCTCACAAACCAAAAAAGGTAGTTAATATTCGTACTGTAAAACTCCATTATAAATGAACAAAAGTCACACACTTTCACAACGAAAGACACTCACACTGTCTAGCGAATTTTCGATAGTTAACTCCTGTCTTCCTCAGGTCTTAAAGTTAGTTTGGAGTTTGTTTACATCCCTGTTGATATCACCGTTATCGTCTGCTTGTTCATTGCCATGCTCCAAACTTGGTGCGTTGCATAGCCTTCTCGCAAAAATTCGCTAGACAGTGCGAGTGTCTTTTGTTGTGAAAGTGTGCGTTTTTTTTGGTGACTTTTGTTCGTTTCTAACAAACCACAATGCTTTTCTCAAGAATTTCATTAATTACTGCATGCGTACATACAAACTGCTCATAACGACCACCAAATTACACAACGATTTAGGCACAACCTGCAGCACTATGCATATGGCACAATAAAGATTTACTTGACAGCATATAGAAAATACACACACCTGGCTTTTTTTTTTTTTTTTTTTTTATCAAACACGATAGGCCTAAGTCAGTTTCTTTTTTCGCAAGGTTTTCATTGTATTGACTAAACAGATTCAAGTGGCACTATCACCGATTGAAATTTGGCAGAATCTGGCAACATCTAGTGCCATCTAGTACTATCTAGCACTTGCTTGCACCAAGTTAAGGAATGCCCGTCTTTGTGCACCTGGGAGCAAACTGTAAAGGTTAACAATTTCATTGCCTCTAGATGGCGCCATGGTATTTTTGTTCACTTTTCAATCGGTTGTAGTGCTACAATAGTCACAATGATACATCATTTGGGTTACAAAACCAACTTCAGTATTGAGAGTTGGAACAAAAATGCATTTTCGTAGCAAGTTGGAATGCTTTGTCTTATGTTGGAATTGGGCACCAACGATATTTGTGTTAATTATGAGTTTTGATGTGAACAAAAAATAATCATAGTACGATTACCAAAAAAATATTATTAAATTAAAACGAAGTAAATGAACAATCCGTGGATGTCCATTGCTATGTTATTAATAGTGGTTCCTTTAGGAGCAGGGACAAGGCTAAAAACAGTTTACTGGGGAGGCAGTGGGTCAGTAATTTTAGTCAAAATGCAAACCCCAAAAATCTACTTTCACAGAAAAAAAAAAAAACCCATCTTTCAATTATTTCTCACACCCAACTCTTAACAGTTTCCTACCCCATTTTGGGAATATTTTAAATCCAGCTGGAAAAATAAGTTTATGACTTAATAACGCTCAAGTTACAACTGGGTTGAACAGTAGAGACGGGCAGTTGTGCCAGACTGCCAGGTTAGGTTGTACGAATATATTAAAGAAATTTTTTCAGGTAAAATAACACCTTTTTATCAGACGCCTACTATTTGGTTTTAATCTGATGGATTGGGGAGGGGGGGGGAGGTGAGGCAGCCAAAAATGGGCGGCGCCCTTCGATTTTAGTGTTGTCCCTGTTTATGAGTGATTTGTGTCTGTTGTGAGTTTAAGCACATATCAATAGTGGTAAAGTGCTTGCCGTTATAACTGATAGAAGCCTACCTAACAGAAAAAAAAAAACAGTATTAATTTACACATAAAAGAAAGCTAAAACTGAATCTACCACATGGATGTACGTACAACATGTACACCTGAACTCCGAAATAACTTAACAGTGTTAATGTAGCTGTAGCTTTTTTGCTTCTTTTTTAAGCACATTGAACACTTTTTATGACTGCTATTTCAAACAATTTTTTTTATGATTGGCGGTGGAGGAGGGGGGGGGGGGGAGAGGGCTGGAATTGTTACTTCAAAAATGCTTGATTATTTGGTAGTGTCTCAACTTGATGCCACAGAAAAAAAGTCGTAAGCTGGTTAACGATAGTGATCATTCAATTATACCCAGAAGGGTACCCATCCCAATTTATACCCATCAGGTTTTATCTTCGATTTTTTTTAATTCATTATTGCTCTGAAACAATGGTGAATGAGAAAAAAATGGTTTACTACAGAATGCTTTAATTAAAGCATTTCAAGCTTCTTGTACTTTTACAATAAGAATCTAGCTTTTAAACCTTTAACAAACTATTATACAAGACGAACTAATATGAAGAAAAAAAAACTCAAACGGTATAGATTTTAAGATGGTTTGAAGCATTAAAAATGTTAAACACTTTTCAGTCCGAACAATTGGCTCAACTAACAAAAAAAAAAAAAAAATTAAAGATGTACTAATAAAAAATAAAAGCTACTTTTTTAAGGCCCTACATAAATATGTCAATCCCTTTTAAGATCTTAAAAGCATCAGTTTTAAGTTGTTGTTGTGTGAAGTAATATCGTAAATGAACGTAGCTTGTGCCAATTGGGACTTGGGAGAAAAACGGACCCCCAGGGCAGAGTTGAGTGAGCCGACCGTTGCAGCTGCTGTCACGTGATAGTGCTAACTCATTTCAAATCAGGCGGGAGCACTATGATTGTTTGCGTTTCTTGTCTCTAGCCATGATAATAACGTGTACGGTAGCGCGGTCGATTCAAACAATATGCTGCGTGGGAGTAAACATAGACATCAACGTCCATTTCTCCGTGATAAATAAAAAGTAAAACCACGATCATGGAATTTTGGTAGCTTTCCTGTTGACCAGACCACGACACAACAAGTATGTCGGGCTCGTAGTGTCAGTGCGATCTTTGGGTAAGCCATTCCTTACGCTACGAATTCATTATTAACATAATGACTACTGAAGAAATATTTTCAATCAATAGAAGGTAAGAATCGACTGATGACTATAAAAGTGTTGTTTCAACTGTTGTGCTGGAAGAAAAACTAGACAACCAACGTGCGTGCAGGCCGTGAAGACCTGTAAATGGTATCCAAACTCTGTGTGCTTTCTTGTTCAGGCCTAACTAACGTAACTGGGCTGGGGACTAATCTTGCCGTGACAGATAGCAAACATTTTATGAACAGCGATGAGGATTTTATGATTGAAAGTGATTGAATGTCGACCACTTGCTGTAGATTTAGCATATTGGTAAGGAGAGGATAACATTTACGTGCAAGAACCAAACGACTTCATGTAAAAAAAAAAAAAAAAAACGCACTGTTTCACAGAACTTTCCAGTCAAATTTTCGTGGATGTTGATGCCACATAGAAAAAAAAAGTAGTAAGCTGGTTTACGACAGTGATCATTCAACCATATCCATTAAATAAATCATGAATAGAGAGAGCTATTCTTTTTTTAAGAGCTAAAGACTGAACTTTTTAACATTTTTTTAAGTTTTAAGTTTGGGGAAAAGTACGATCGGGAACATTGAACAATTTATAAATGGTTGAAACTAAGAACCTGAATAAAAAATAATTATGTGCAATGCAATCTATTATGCATTTGTTGAGTTATAAGTAAACCCCTTTTACTGCCCAAAAAAACGGAGCAGTCGATACGAAAAAGCCGATTAGCTACAAGTTTAAAACCACAAAAAATCTTTTTACATAATTTCTGGTCACTGTGGAGTTCTTTTATATAGCTTAAATCTTATTTCTATTCTGGACCGCTCATGTTTAAGAGTTATCCTACTTCAAAATAATAGGCTTTAAACATTGCGTTTAGGCCTAACATTTAAGATTTCACCATGAAATGCATCGGATTTAGGCCTATATTTGTATTATTGCATTTTTTGGGGTCAACTTTAATTTTTCTTCCGTCCATTGTTAAGGACCCGTACTTTGTGCGATTTCGCTAAATTCGCAACTTGTTTACTAATAAGAATTTTGACCCCATTTTTCAATAGGTGAGGTGTACGCCGTTTGCTGAAGCCAAAAATAAAAATTTGCGATCGCAAAATTTGCATTTTACCGCAAAATTCGCAATTTTTGCCCAAATAAATAAATTTTGACTGACCTTTCATCAAAAGTTTATTACCTTTGCAGTCAAATAAGACCTTCTGTTCGTTAATGGCAGCTGTTTTGAAGTGGAAAGCGGAATTTAAATTTTTAAAACTTTATTCATATTGTACACCACTTACGAGGCCCATTTTAGGCTATTTTTTGTTAACGATTTTGTGAGGTTTTTTTTGTTGTTGTTTCAAAATTCAGCAAATCTCGCAACATATTGTGTCGCAAAATCTTTTTTCCACCGCACAATTTAAAAATTCTCGCAACAAATGTTATCGCAAAATTTTGCTTAAAAATATCGCGGAAAGTACGGGGCCCTATCCATTGTTATACTTGCAGCAAAACACAAATTAATGAAAGCAAAATTTAGAAAAAGTATGAAATCAATTTCAATTGTCAATTGTCAGCCTCAAAACTGGAGGCCTGCCCATATAATTGACATGACAAAACTTATTTTTATTTTTCATTTCAATTTTTGTTAAAGTAAAGTAGGCTAATAGGGTCTAACAAAAAAAATGGTGTGCTTCGCAGAACCTGACCAACCCTAACTTTTCCTTCCAGCCCTAATAGTTTTTTTTTGCTAAAAACTGACACGATCGTGATGCACAGTGCAATCTTATGAGGAAAATTGCCCACAAAAGTTATCAGTATACGGATTTCACTAATGCTAAACTAAGCTGTGTATTTTGTATGAAGAACAAGATTTAGCATAGGCCTGCATTAAAAAATGTTTTGACCCTATTTATATCGGCAATGTGCCAATGTTCCACGAAGCACATAATTTTGTTGTTGTTAGGCCTAAGCTATTCTGTGAAATGGTCCTTTTTGAATAGGCCTGCTCTATGTTGAATTTGAATTTAAATTTAAATGAGTAAAAAGCAAGCAAGTGATAAAAATGCATAAACTTTTGAATACCTCATAGCAAAATCTTAAATGATAGGACCTAGGCCTACAATTTCTTACGCTTTTGCAGTTTTTTTGTCTTCCTGTTTCTATTTTATGGTTGGTATACTTCCCAAAAAAGGACCAGTAAATTTTGACAAATGCATGTGAATTTAATTGTTTCAAATGTATTTGGATGTCCCAAGTGCAACTTGCACAAATGCCGAATGAAAATAGGCAGTTGGCAATTCCAGATTTAGTTGATCTCTTCAAGTTTGATACTCATACAGCTATAGTGATTTCACACAGAATGTTTGCATGACATGCCATGCCCGCGGATTTCACACGGAATGTTTGCGTGTCGTGCCGTGCCGTCCTAGGCCGCGCGCATGCGAGCCACGACGGCCGCTACGCAACAACCGGCCAGCCGGAATGGCACGCACTGGCACATCTGAAATCCGAACGTGCACCGTCCTGCCAGAAATGCTAACAAAGCTTTATTGTAGTTAAAAATTTCCCGCCACCAGTTGTCAAAACAAGAAGGCTGACAACGGCCGCTTATAATTAAACAGCCTGAAATCGAAGTCGTGCTGGCTCTCCAGAATCTGCTGAAGGGGGCTGGCCGGCCGCGGCCAGCTCGAGACAAATTATTCTGTGTGAAATCACTACTATAGTACCGTACTAGTGACAAAAGAATGGTTTGCTACTCTGAAGGCACTGTGCTGATAACACTCTAGCTGTCACACGAATTGTTTACTGTCAGTACGTTCTATGTACTTTGCGAGTTTAAATGTACACAAACTCTGTACTGCCAGAATTTGTGAAGCGTCTGAACTGTTTACTTGATGTCTTTTTAGTGTATGCTGCCTTTGGAGAGCAACTTAACACTCAGAAAGGCTGCCTTACGCCCTGAAAAAATGCTGTTTCTCGGGGAATTTTTTAATTTACAAAAGTGATTTGGTGACCAAGATTTTTGTTTTTATTTCTTCTTCATAGCCTAATTCAAAAATCCTGCTTTAGGGTTTGCTATTTTAAAAGACAAAAACATTGGCAACAAAAACAAATACAGAACAGATTAAGACCCAAAATATGGAAGCTCAACTTAATTGTCGTGAAGTTTGCTCTGAATTGCATGAGACGTAAAACAATACACGTTCATCTCAAAGTCGCAATACATTTTTTGACCTGGAGGGTTTTGGGTCACTGCAAGGGGCCTAAGAAGCAACTATTTATTTTTTTTGCTGCCTAATCATATTTCTGCAACTGTGAGCTTTGTCTTTTGGCATGGTGCATTAGAGAAATGTAGAAAATACAATGTCTATAACAAACCTTCACAAGTGTAACTCATAAAAAACGAGTGACACTTGTGAAAGTTTGTTATAGACGATGTATGCTGAATGTCACCTACAGTAGCTGAAAATAAGAGAATGCCCTAATAAAAAAAAAACTACCTGCCTTAACGATGCATCAAATCAGTTCCAAGCTTCAGGCTACACAGGCCTAGTATGTCACGAAAAATGGCAACTTTTTATAGTGATATGAAAACTTTGTGGGCAAAGAACAGATGAATTAAAAAGCGATAATTTGTGTCCCTTTGTAGACACAAGCATTTTGTGGGATTTTTTTTTTTCATCAGCGCTTCATCCCACCACTAACCCAAATGTCTGTAGTGGTAGCCTATATACAGTGTAGTTTTTTTTTTTTTTGCTCTGATTTAACTTATACAAAGAAAGAAAATAGTTAAATGTGAACTTTATAATTTGTTGTAAAGAGATGATCTTGTGAAGGGAATATTTTTTGGGAAAAAATACAACTAGTTGCTTTCTGCAACCAGCTGCTAGTTATTCACTTCCAGTTAGTTGCCATTTGCAACCAGCTGCTAGTTTTTTACTACCAGTTGATTGCCTGCCACAACCAGCTGGTTGCCTGCCACAATCGGCTGCTAGGTTTTTACTACCAGCAGGTTGCCTGCCGCAACCAGCTGGTTGCCTTCCGTAACCAGCTGCTAGCTTTTTTTTTCCACCAGCTGGTTGCCTTCCGCAACCAACTGCTAGTTTTTTACTATGAACCTACCTCATAGTAAATAACTAGTTATTTACTATGAGGTCGTTGCATTCCGCAACCAGCTGCTAGTTTTTTTACTACCAGCTAGTCACCCTCTGCAACTAGCTGGTGGTAAATTACTACTAAATGCTAGAAGTAAAATACTACTCATGACAATTTGCAAGCAATCTGGTGATAAACTAGTAGTTTCGTGAAACATATACAATCAGTGCGCAACCAGTGCCTGCAACTAGTTTGCAATCAGTTTTTCTGCAATCAGTTCGCAACCAGATTATTTCTGTAAGGGGAGGAAGGATTGTCGTCTTTAGGGATTTGCAGAGAGAGAAGATTTCGGAGGTGATTTGGTGGAGAGATCGTGAGTAGGTGCCGGCTTCCTTTCGAATGTAAGCCACTGCTGTTGTGTTGTCGGTGTGAATTTGTATCACTTTGTTGGTGACAATGGCTTGGAAGTGGTTGAGGGCTTCCCAAATAGTTCTTAATTCCTAAAGGTTGATGTCGGCTTGTTCGTTCGTTTCCCATTTTCCAGATGCCTCCTGATTTTGAATGTGGGCTCCCCAGCCCTGGAGGGATGCGTCCGTGAAGAGGTGAAGCTCTGGTTGAGGTTCGTGTATTGGGACGGATGCTGAGATTGTCGTGATGTCGGTCCACCATAGGAGAGTGTCGTGGGGAAAGTGATGGTTTGTTGGTTTTGTGATGATCTTGTCTTTTGTCATTCCCTAATGATCTATGCGTAATTGGTGTAGTGCTCTTGTCATCCATCTTCCGTAGGGGACAAGTGAGGCCATGGAATCCAATTTTCCTATTAGTGAATTTAAGTCCTTAAGGAGTGGTTGGGTTTTTTGCGGAAGTTGTGAAGGACTGTATGGTGTTTCGATTCTTTCTGGTGATGGTGAGATTGTTGCAGATACAAGATTGAAGTGGGCTCCGAGGAAGATGCAGGATTGGCTGGGATCGATTCTTGATTTCGGGAAGTTTATGGTGAATTCCAGTTGCAAGAGTAGGTTTAGTATGTAGTTTCTTTTTGTTTTTAGAAATGCTGATGATTTGTCGTCTAAGATCCAATCGTCCAGATAGGCATTGGTTGTGATTTGGTTTTGGTGTAGGTGTTCAAGGATTGGTTTTAGAAAGCCGTGAAGATTTTTGGAGCGGCGTTTATGCAGAATGGTAGGCTTTGGAATTCGTAGACCTTTCCGTCGTATAAGAAATGGAAATAGTGGAGAACAGCATAGAGCAGTGGGATGTGCAGGTAGGCGTCGGTGAGATCTATTGTGATTGTCCAGTTGTTTGGTTGAACTGTTTGCCGGATTGTATCTAGGGTGGGCAATCCATTTTGAAGTGTTCGTTTTCGATGAATCGATTGAGCGGTTTTAAGTTGAAGATGAGACGTTCTCCTCCGGTTTTCTTTGGTGTGAGGAAGATGGAGCTGTAAAAACCTGGTCGTGAGGGATTTGGGCATTCTCGAATGGCTTTCTTTTTGAAAAGGGTGAGGATTTCTGTTGAGAGTTCCTGTGAAGGTGGTGACGCTTGAAGCCAGGGCGGTGGGGACGTCAGAGGTGGTTTTGATGTGAAAGTTGGGTGAAAACCTTGGCTATAATGGCTAGAATGAAAAGGTCGGAGGTAATTTGTTTCCAGGAGGGTAGAAAATGGCGTAGGCGTCCAGTGACTGGGATTGGTGCTTGTTGATGATTGTCATAGAGCGCTGCGGGCTTTTCTGTGTGCTCCTGGTGAAGAGTGGCGGCTCCGTTGGTCATAGGATGAGCTTCGGTTGGGACTGTTTCTTTTGCCTCGGTTGGAGGATTTTCCACAAAAGGAACGGTTGTCGTAGTGTCTGGTTACTTCTCTGTTGTAGTTGCTTTTCGAGATGTTGTTTGAGGAACGGTTTTCATCTCGTTGTTTGGCTGGGAAGGGTTGCTGAGTGTTGTAATTGTTTTTTGGCCTGTTTTTGAATTCCTTTGGTTTCTTCGAGATGTCTAGGTGAGGTGCAATCTTTGGAATCTGGCCGTTTAAAAGGGTGTGGGATTCATGAATTGGAATGTTTCGTAGAATGTGGCGAGTTGATTCGTTGAGCTTTGAAGACGTGTTCAAGGCGGCCTCACGTTGGAGCAGGGTGGAGTTTAAAAGTGCTTTAGTGAGCCAATTGAAAGAATGGAAGGTGGCATAAGAAGCTTTCTTGAAAAGCTGGATGATTAAGTCTGCTAGACTGGTTGCTTCTGTTCGACTTGATTCAATGGCGAGTTTTTCACGTAGGGCGTTGATGGCAGTGTAGAAGACGTCAGCCTGGGAGGCAGCACGAAGGCCAACGCGTAGTAGCTTGTCATTGTCCTTAATGATTGCGGAAGGTATTTCGATTTTTCTTGGGATGAAAAGGGAGGATCCAAAATCAAGTTTTGTCTCAGTTGTGAGAAACGCGTTTTCTTTGTAGGTTTCGAAATTTCTTGGGTTTGCTGAACCTTCACCTAGGGGACGGAAAAAGAACATTTTGTCGGCCCCCAGCCAGGCCGGCTAAAAATAGTTTCTTTTGCTGTTAAAAGTGCTATACCTGTCAATTTTTGCATTATTGCCTCAATGATGCTGGATACTTGAGACTTGAATTGCCACCCCAGTGACCCAACCGCGCATGCGTGGTCCTCCCTATATAAGAGCGGCGGCTATGTGGGCTCGCCATCTCTTTGTCTCTCAGTGTAGTCAAAAGGTGCCCTGAGAGGGGAGGCAGGGGGGGGGCCTAAGGTATAGCACTTTTAACAGCAAAAGAAACCATTTTTAGCCGGCCTGACTGGGGGCCGGCAAAATGTTCTTTCTTTATGCTGTAAAGTGCTATACCTGTCAATTTTTTTGCATTGACAGGCCGACCTCGTCAAATTAGGCGGCGGGGCACCTTTGAGCGAGTTCCCTGAGGTTCTGAGGTGGTTTGTCACCTGGAGTATTTTTCTGGAGTTGCGGTGAGGCATCCCTCAGAGATTGAAACCCTTCGTCTTTGTTTTCCCTGTATCACGTGAAAATGTTAAAAATAACGGGAATAATGGAAGGAGGAGGTGACATTACCTTGAATTTTGTGAGAGTCCAGTTGAAGTGGGGGTTCGGACGTTAGGGTGGCCGCAGGAACGGAAGTGAAGGGATCTTGTGTTTCAGTTTCATGACCTTCTTTCACCCTTTTTTTTTTTTTAAGAGAATGGATTCGTTGTTGTAAAGAAGGCCCGTTCTTCACTAGATTTGAGAGGAGACCTCGCCTCAAACCATCAAAAACCTGAGGGGAAAACTTCGTTTACGGCAACGAACACTCCGAAATTCAAACGCCTGTATCTTCCAAGAAAATGGACCAATCCGTCTCATCTAAACAGCTCTTAATAGCCACGAACTTTATCTGTTTTCCCCCGCAAACAGAACACGAAAATTCCTTCTAGAACTTTCGCAGCATCCTTAAGAAAAACGCACGAAACCGATGCCGTAAAATCACCGTAGCGCACAAGACGCCATTTTCGCCACTTGTAAAAATTTGTATATGCTTTCATTTTCACTTAGGCATAAAGCCGAAAACATTAGTTTAGTGTTTGTAGGGGAAGAGCTTCCTCTACGAAGGTACTTAACCTCCCAAAATAATTGTACAGATACTTTGTTTTGATATTTCTTAAGTAGATTTAAGGTTACGATCTAAGATGCACTTGAGAAATGTCCGACATGCAAAAACCCTAATTTTACGTCTATGAATATTAATTCAACAATTTAAAATGCGTTTTAGCATTCGCTGGTAACCTTTAACTTTTATTTTACAATAATCTTTTAACGTAATCTTTTGCCATCCCAACTACCAGAGCTTAGGCAACATTTTATCCTACGTATTTTCCCGTACACGTCTTTTCTAATTTCCCGTAGTTGTTCCTAGCAAAACCGACTTGGCAACCCATTTCCCAAGTAAACCTGGCTCCCCAATGTTAATAATTGAATTTATTGAGATCATTCCTTCAATAGTCGCGATGCTTAACATCGTGGTCAAATAAGAAAACCATCCGTAGTAATTAAAGGCCTTATTCACGTTCCAAACAATGAGTTTAACCCTACCGGCCTCTCTTTATCACGCAGTCCGTAGTTTTTCCTTCAAACGGCGCCAAGCGAAAAATCCTTTGCGCTGCCGACTTTTCTATTGTTCTCAAGGCCCTCAGCCAATCAGACCTCCGTAGCTATCCTCGGCGTCCGCGCCAACTTCCGGTAATGTGTATATAACCCCAGCCCCAGGAGGCATTCGTTAGCACACGCTCAGCAGATCTCAAAGCCAGAGGTAGCTACGCCAGTCGGTATAGGAGATGTCCCGTCCGAATGTTGCCATGCCGGGCAAAGTGTAAAGGCATGAGGCCTAAATTTCCTGTCGATTGGTTAGGAGACCCGACACCAACCATCAACAACTCGGGGACACTTTTTTTTCTATTTTAAAAATTCATATCTCCCTGGAAAATGGACTTCATCGACTCCTGTTTGCAGCTCTTAATAAACCTGAACTTTATCTAACATCCTGTGAAAACAGAACTTGAAATTTCACCGTACTTTGGTCTACAGCTTCATTTGAAAAAGTGCTCAAACTGAGCGCCGACGCACGCAATCTCCGTCGCCATTTTCTACAAACATGTAAATATTTATTTGTATTTCTCGAATTTATTTCTAGGCATAAAGCCGACTAGCTTAGTGCTGTGCTAGATTACATGTTTATTACGTCTTCAATGTTTTTATTTTACTAAGGTGACGATTTTAGCAACAATGAAAACTTTGACTACACTAGCGTTATTATCTGCGGCTGCAATAATACATTTAACTTTTATGCGTTATAGCATTATAAAACACAAGCTGGTTTATTTAATCTTTTGCCTAGGCTTTTATGAAAGCATTATTTAACGTAATCTTTTCTCATGAACCCTACCTTGTTCAATATGGCAACACAACTACGATTATTTTACCGGACATTTTCAGTGTGTATCTTGTATTTTTATTTCAGGGCTCCGACCACAGTGATCTCAAATTCCGAATGCACAGTAAAGCCTTTGCCTTCAATTAGTAATCGTTTATTTTAACTTTGAGCATCAAACTTCGTCTCCCCCCCCCCCTTCCTTCAATAATTGCAATGCCTAACATTGTAGTTTTTATAAAAATAAATGTATAGGCCTATTTCACGTTGTTTATGAGTTTTAAACTCACTGCACTCATGCCAGGCCTCTAATTGTTCCAATGCCCGCACGTTTCCTTTGTTGGAACAACAACACCAATTCCCTCAATGCAAAAACGCGGGAATCAACTCCCCAAACACTGAGAGCGCCCAAGCTACCCTGCCCGTCCGCGCTGTCATGGCCGACTTCCGGTAGTGCCAGCTCGGCCGGTTTTGGTCAGTCACTCCTCCAAAGCGACCCCTCTACCTCACACCCCCCCTCCGTCGCTCTCCTACAGGTCCGCGGTTTCCCTCCTACCTGCAGACAGGCAGCAGGTATATAACCAGGCCAGGAGAATAATTTCGTTAGCATAGCATAGCTCAAGGACTCAGGCTAGAGGTCACTACGGCGGTCGGAGCAGAGATGTCCAGTCCGAAGGTTGCCATGCCGGGCAAGGTAGTGGTTCAAGGGGTAACTAGTTTATTAGAATTTAATTTTTAGAACAGAATTTCTAAATTTTTAGTCTTAGACATAAACTAACTTCTAGACTTTGAGGGAATTTGTGGGTAGCCAAACGCAATCGGCATTTTGGTTTAGGGCACCCATGATTTAAGGGTTTAAGGTCCCCTTCCTAAAAACCGGCTTTGTTTCTTTGTTTATGGACTCAGTGTCCATTAAATAATCTAAGATCACCGAGATCTCGCATGTGTTATTGTTGAAGCAGGAGTTTTCAAAAAGGTATTTTTCCTTGTAACACTAATCTTGATTCAGTGTGATTGATTGATTGACTTTAGTGCAAGAGTTGCTAAAGCTTTCAACGACTATTTTACATTCTGCAAGGGTCATGTTTGTAACTTAGAGAGTTGCGATAACTCAAACCGACTTTTTTCTAGTCCAAATTTTGTTGTGAACTTGAATTGTTCATTTTGTCGATTTAATTGTAAATCGTGTGCTTTTAATTGTAAAGCCCCAGTTTTATTTTTGTAACCAACTAGTTACTCCGTGTGTATAAATCTTGTCTTGTTTTATTAAAACAGAAAAGAAAGTTGTTTTGAACAACCAATTTTGACTTTTAGTCCAATTTAATTTGCAAGGGTTATTTTAATTACAAAACCATTTTTATTCTAACTCCGAAGTAGGCAAATTAGATTAATTACCCATCGTGGTGGCAGTGAACCATGATTAGATAGGTCTTCATAACTTAGGTAGGACGCTGACGCTCTTCTCCTAACCGTGCAGTAGACACGCTATGCTGTTTTTCCGCGAAAGTAAAAACCGCCACTTATGAACTTATCTAAAGTAACCACAAGTACGCCAGATTGTCGGCGCTAGAGACAGTAGGCACCTCAAGACCCTGTAAGCGCCGCTACAAAAGGTAGTTGGTTCGTATAACTAGTATTAACTTAGAAAGTTTAACTTTTGGAAACCCCATTCGAAATTTATAGTTCTAAACTTAATGACTAACCTAAAGCTTTGAGAATTTATGGTGGTGGTACCATGATCGGCATTAATGACCTCCCACCCCATAACGTCAGGGTTCACGGTCCCTTTCTAAAAACCAGCTTTTTTTCCGTGTTTCTAGTATGAATTTACTCAAACACTAAATAAATCACTTAAACCAATTAGGTTTGCAGAAGCAGTGACTTCGATGGCTAGTTGCCCAAACTCATGTAAGTGTTTTCGTTGATTGGCAGAGTTTTAAAGTGGCAAATTCTAAATGGCAGATTTGATTCTAAGTCGCACTTAGAAAACATAGTCTGGTAGTATTTTGTGTAATTCCCGCAGTTTACACTTAATAACAGGTTCTTGCGAGTTCCTGGCAGAACTTTTTCTTGTCGAAATTGTTATTCTTTGCACATACCATGTAAAGGTTGAAACTGAATTTAATGTAAATTCTTGTCAGATTTAATGTAAATCTCGTGTTGCTTTAATTTAAACCCTTCTTGTTGATACTAGTTGAAATGTAAATACTTGCTTTTTATATTTGCCTGTCATTTAATAAACCAAGAGTTTGTGAAACGTCAGTTGTTTACTAGTACGATTACTTGCTAGACTTAATTAAGAAAACCACTTATTACTTAAAGTCAGGACTGCAATTAACCACCCACCTGGTGGCAGCGAATACCCCCCTTTAAAGTTATCTAGTTAGTACAGTTAGGACAAATGACTCTCTGTTACCCATGCTGGGCCAGTAGCATACGTGTGCTGTTTTCCGTAAAAGTAAAAACCGCCACCGAACTAGAAGTTTAGAGGTCAAAACCACATTGATGTCGGAGAAGTTACAAGCACCTTGAGAATCGTAGCTTCGGCCGCTACATTGTGACTATCTTCCTTTCTTATTTTTTTTTTTTTTATAATTTTGGTTCCGAGAGGGTATTCCATGAGGAGGTGTGGCTGGCTAGTAAACCCCTTCCTAGTTGGGGGGAGTGGGGTGTTATCGTAGCCCCATGCAGTATTGTCTGGCTTTGGCCCTGCATGGGGTATATGGAATGTCCATTGTCGGAACATTTGAAAGGCTAACCATGTCTTGGAAAACGGGTTTGGAGGAGCTTGAGTTGTCGTACTGCCATAATGAATATGTTTGTAGATTATGTGCGATTGATGTCGATTTTATGGAATTCCATGCTTGTGAAATGTGTTCCTGTTGAAGATGGAGTATGGATTCAGGAACATGAGGTGGTTGTTGAATGGGGTCAGTAACGACTACAAGATGGGAAGGGAATGATTCCGGTTTTAAGCGTGGGTCGGTAGGAGCTACCTGAAGAGCAGTGTGAAGAAATGGGTTGGATGTGAGCGGTGTTTGTTGTGCGCGAAGTCAATTCGTTCAAGCACCCATGGCAGTAGGATCATTGGGGGATTAAGACTCGTGTGTGGTGGCGGTACAGGATCTTCTAGCATGTAATCTGATAATTGTTGGACGGTTTTGAGAACGCAGGGATTGAATTTCCTTCTTTAGTTTACATAATGTACTGTGTTGTTGAAAGAAGGAGTCCTGTAAATGCAACAGGAACAGCTTGACTTTTTTGGCATTTCTTTCAAATTGTTTTTTGGCTCGATCATTCAAACAAAGTTTGTGGCGTAGTGTTAAAATTGTCTTGTCGGAGTCAACCTCAACGATTTCTTCGTGATCCAGACCGTATAGTGGAGACGGATCTTGAAAGACTAGAGCAGGTGGCACGGCAACCTGTGGTGGTGGGAGGGGCTAGACTCTCTTGTCGGAGAGGTGACCAGGTGGAGAGGGGACTCCTCATCCGAATTACCTGGGCGTGGGGAGAAGGGGGTCACAGGAATTACAACGCCTTCGATTGTAGTGTTGTCGGCAGCATCCCTGGTTATTGGAGATGGAGGCGGGTCATTGACGATAGCCGGATATCTTTGGGAGTTCGGAGTGTCCTGAAGCAAATCAGAAGAGATGGAGACGGTGCTCGTAGGTGTTTCAGATGTTATGGATGACTTGATCCATGATTGTTGGGACAATGGTGTGAAATTGGCAGTTGGAGGATGTCACTTGCCCGGAGTGGGGGGGTACATTAGGTGGTGTTCGAGAAGTCGGGAGGAGAGATGATCGAGATTTCGTATGAAGGCATTTAATGGCAGATTTCTGATTGTTAGCTTGTCTTTTGCGTGTGGCCAATTGTAGTTGTCGGGACGCTATTCCCCTCCATAGTTTGTGGGTGATGGTGATGCAAATTGGGCATGGCTTTTCATAATACTCACACAGTCTGCGGTACTGACATACCGTTTTATGCGGCACTAGGCGTTTAGGGTTCAAGAGTCCAGCGCAATGGCACTTTCCAGGGTCACTCACTACTGGAACACGTCCAAAATAGACATCCACTTCATCTTCGAGCAACAGTGGCACTATAGTCTTAACCAAGATGATTCCGAGGGTGACACGCTGATATGGGGCGCTAAATAATAACGGCGTGAGCCAGCCGAAAAAAAAACCGTGAAGAATGACGGGAAGAGGCCAGAAGAGAGAGGCGGAAAGCAAATCCGAAGGGAGTGCCAACGCGCGCAGTGGCCAGACAGGGAAGGTTTACGGTGCGAAGGGAGGTCGGGCGACCGTCACGTGAGGCGCGGGACCGTAAGTTAGGATGTGTCTGGCTCCCGTGGAAGACAAATCAAGGTGGCAAGGCGGTTGAAACCACCCCCTCCCCCCCCTTTTTTTTGTTGTTGTTTATAGTATTATTATTTTCTATTGTGTTCGGACGCGTCTGGTAGCGGCCGTGCGGTGCTTCGTTAAGATCCCGAAAGAGGGAACTAAGTGAGGGATAACGAACGGAGATTAGGGGCGACTGAAAGGAGGGACCCCATGGGAGGACGACTAGTCCTGATCTATGACAGTGTCCGACAAGCGTGGTAAAGATCGGCAGGTCAACGAAAGGAGAGATGTGAAGGGAGTTCAGCGGGTTGGAGCTCCGTTGATATCGGTTGAACGAATGGAACGTAACCGAGCCCCGGAAGGGATGCTTCGGCGAGGGGCCGAAGGCAGGACCAAAGAAAGTACGGTGGTTGACGTATCTGCGGGAACAAGAGTCGGTTGGTTGGTAGGAGGCCAGCCAAAGTGTTTTGCGTAGGGAGGACGTGGTGTACCATAAGAGACAGATCAACGACGTGGGATTATGGTTTTGAGACGTTGGTAGGGGGGCGAAGGGGCGGGATGCTTGTGATCTTCGTTGCTTGAAGTCGGTGTGACCCAGTCTCGGGTGCGGATGTGGCGGGCAGAAGACGTACACGATGGCGGTGGCATCAGGTTGTCTTTCAGTTTCTGAACGGCGTCGTGGACAATGTTAAGTACTTCACAGCGAGTGGCGTTGATTCCCTCTCAGGGAGAATTGGATGAAAGGGCCAAAGGTGAGTTGCGTGCAGGCGACTGAAGGGCAGCCGACGCACGACGGAGATTTCTCTTGGCTTTATGGTGGTACTCCTTCGTTATTTGTAGATCCAGGCGAAGGGAAGAAAGGTCCAAGGGAACCGAAGGCGGAGTCCATTGTCCAGCTTGGAGAGGAGATTCCGAAGGAGCCGTTGCATCAGCGAAGGGATCTGCGGTGAAAGAGGCAGAAGGCGCCGGTCCGCCGGCGAGGTCGAGAGCAGAGACCCATCGGGCGCCGTGGTGGAGACCTAATCGGAGGGGAAGGGAAGGAACTCTGGTGGTTTTGATGTAGTGAGGTGCAGGAATCCTAACAGGAAACGAATGAGAGGCCCAGGGCGGAAAACGCCAACGAAGGGAAATGATGGGTCCAAAGTGACCGAAGGGCGTAAGCCGAAACGGAAGGCGGGGTGGTCCCGGGAGAGCTACGGCATTTTCCAACAAAACGAAGGACGGGACCCCATCCAGGAGCGACTGAAAGGCGTCGGACGTAAAAGGCCAGTGAAGGAAATGATGAGCCGGGGACGACTGAAAGGCCTGGGTCACTATGTTAACTGGAGTGAAAGAAGAGCAGCCATGCAGGTAACAAACGAAGGGCTTAGGTGCAGAGATCCAACGAAGGACAAGCCCACCAAGCGACAGCCGAAAGGCGTAAGCCGAAACCAAGGGTGGGGCGGTTCCGGGTGACTACGGAAGGGGGGCCATATTAACGGATGTTATGTCAAGGTGCAACCGAAGGGCCAAATACGTGAAGGCCAGATGAAGGGAAACGTAATTGAAAAGCGTCAACTGAGGCGGGAGACGAGGTGGTCCAGGGAAACTACGGCAGGGGGCCCGACGTCCATGATCAGAGAACAACAGAAGGAAGAAACTTCTTGGAGCGACCGAAAGGCATAAGCCAGAATGGAAGGTGGGGCGGTCCTGGGAAAGCACGGGACGGGAGCCACGATGACTTCGGAGGCAAGAGTCGGAATCCTTCGTGAGGGCCAACCAAGGGACTTGAGGCGTAAGATCCAACGAAGGGGAAACATTGTCAGAGAGCGACCGAAAGGCGTAGGCCTAGTCGGAAGGTGGAGCGGTCCCAGGAAAACACGAACGGAGGCCACGATGACTTCGGCAGCAAGGGAAGGAAACCTTCAAAAGGGATAACCGAAGGACTTGTGGCGTAAGGTCCAACGAAGGGAAAACAGCTACAGTAAGCGACCGAAAGGCGTAAGCCTAAACAGAAGGCGAAGCGGTTCCGAGCCACGATGCCTTGGGTCTAGGTAGCCATTGGGCGTAAAACGTACAGATTTCCCAAAGGGAACACTTCAGCTACAACCGAAGGCAGAAGCCAATCGGAATGTGGGGCGGATCCGGAGAATCACGGGAAGGGAGCCACGGTGTCTTCAGATAAAGCGAAGGAAGTTGACAGCAGGGAACGACCAAGGGCGCAAGCCAAATCGGACGGTGGGTCGGTCCCGGGAATGCCCGGGAAGGGAGCCACGATGTATTCAAAGGAAGGTGAAGGAGACATCATCCGAAGGAGAAACGAAAGAACGAACAGAACGAGCGGCCGACAGGGACGGCAGCATGAGACAAAGAGATGGCGAGCCCGCGTAGCCGCCGCTCTTATATAGGGAGGGGTCACTGGGGTGGCAATTCAAGTCTCAAGTATCCAACAGCATCATTGAGGCAATAATGCAAAAAATTGACAGGTGGAATTGACTTTACAGCAAAAAGAAACAAATTTTCTTTGCCAGGTCGTGGCGGTGGCGGTTCCTGGTCGACGATGAGGGGTTCACCTTTTCCTAGAAGGGTGCCGCCGTTGTGAAGTAATGTAGTTAGCAAGGTCGTGGACTGTCCAAGCAGTCTTTCCTTTTTCTTTTGTTTGTCTCGTTGGCTGTAACCAAAACCAGTAGCAAGGCCTTGGTTTAGAGTTGGGGTAGAAGAATCTGGTTTTTTCAACTGTTTTGAGTAGTCGACGAAGCTGGATGGTTTTCGTTTCCTCGTCATTATCTTCGTCAGAATCATCATTTGAGAAATAAGCGTGTGGTGAGGATGAACAATTCTGGGAGGAATTGTTGAGTGCCGAAGCGGTGTCCAGACCAGAGTCGTCGTGTGTGTCAGGAGATGAAGAAGATGACGGAGAAGGGAGTCGACGTTTACGAGTTGGAATCGGAGGTTTCCGGAATGGCGAAGCTGGAGTTGGCGTAGGGGCTGAAAAA
Source organism: Lithobius niger (assembly GCA_023313725.1). Lineage (NCBI taxonomy): Eukaryota > Metazoa > Arthropoda > Chilopoda > Lithobiomorpha > Lithobiidae > Lithobius > Lithobius niger. Next base: position 14,982 of record JAHWFP010072641.1, on the reverse strand, counting down.
AGCAAAGGTTTTGTTGAGCTAGACGGTAGCAAAGTCCGAAGCCGCTTTGAAGATGGTCCTGCCGAGGTGTTGAGGTGTTTAATGACAGGATTGGTGATAAGTAGCCAGGTTTTGGTGTAGATCGTTGAATCTGTTTGCGGTGAAGATAGCGTGGGCTTCTTTTTGTAGCTGAATTTTTTGATTGCACGATCCATGAGCCTGTGGACCTTTTTTGCCGTTAGTACCGTATACGTCCGAATATAAGACGCCTCAAATATAAGACGAATAGCATTTTTGGGCTCGCATGTTCCAAAGGAATAAATGGCTGCGATTATAAGACGGGTGAGTTGTATCAAGGCTTTAGTAAGGTTTGGTTTAATAATTATTAGTTTGTATACTAGTAAATTCCCTGGTCCTGGATTCAAAACCCAAATTTTTATAAAAACTTCGCCTTTGGACTGCTTCCTGAGGCCTTTTTCAATACATATTTAGTTTTTGCTAAATAATCCAAAAACTATTTGAGCAACTGGCATGAGATTAGCACCATTGGATAGCTCTCGGAAAAACGATCGAAATGGTGTATTCAAACGTCAAAATCGGCCAAAATTTTACCGAGTTATGGATTTGAACGCGAGTATAAGACGATGTTGCTATTTTAATGGTGTAAATTTGAAAAAAAGTACCGTCTTATTTTCGGAAATATACGGTAAGTGGCTGCGGCGTGAAGAGCGGGAATTTTGCGGCGAAGCGGAAGATAGATCCAGAGGGACGTCATTAGTCGGTGTTTGGTGACATGAAGACGTTGATGAGTTCCTACGTGGTTGGCCGCAAGGTATTGGCGAAATCGGCGTAGGTGATAACACATGATGTGATGATGGTGGAGGTGAAGGCAGTGGCGAAGGCGAAGCGTTCACCAAAATTTCCGGATCAGGAGGCATAGGGCTGGCAGGCGAAGGCGCAGTTCTAGGCGAGGGCTTGGCCAAAGATCTGGATCTTGCCATCAGGTATGGTGATAAACCAAGGGTGAAGACAGTAGACTTGGGCTTTCCAAAAGGGCGAAGGCGAAGCTGAAAGCGAGATGTGCGAAGTGTCCGTTCGATGCGGGTGGAGGAAAAAAGATGGCAGGCGGGCATCGCCGAGCCGCTTTTATAAGAGGGGTCACACATGCGCAGACCGGGTTGCGCAGCTGGCCATCTAGCGACGATTTGAAGAATCCTCCAGCGAGAGCATCCCTCAGGAAAGGAATGCAACAAGAACACACGTAATCTATGTTTTCCATGATTGACAGAGAAATTGCACTTTTTCAAAGTTCAACACCTGTTTTTGTTCGTGATATGCTATATTTCCGAAAGACAATTTTTAAATTGCACGACGTCTTTCTTCCTCAGGTGTTCTTATTGTCATTCGTTGGCTGTCGTTACATTGTAGTGGAAGATTTTTGGAGCGTCTTGAGTTCAGCGCTCACGATCACTGATCTCTATGGCGCGGGACGTATGCGTCGTTGGCGTTGTTGTTGGCGGTGTTGTTGATCTACCATTTTTTATCAAAGAGGCTCTGGATTTCTGGGTGGACTAGCTGGTTGATGGTGGGGTGTGAAGGTGGTTGGAGGTTCATTAGAGGGATATTTCTTTTTTCTAGATGGTTTATGGAAATTGATTCTAGGGCTCTGAGGTGGCTGTCATTGCTTGAGTTGGAAGTCAGGAGAGTGGTGGTGTCTCATGTTCGAGTGGCTGTGATGTGGTCCAGTAACCGCACGTGTACTCCTCGCCTTGTCTCTCCCAAGTAGATGGCAGGGCACTCACTACATGGAATTTTGTACACTGCTGCCTTGGTTTTGGGGCAGTGTGGCGCCAGTAGTTTTCTTGCAACTACTGTGTCAGGGTTGTCTGGTATCCGGCTAGTGTCTTGTGGCTCGGTGGTTTTACCTTGAAGTTGTGCGTTATGTCTGGTCTTGTTTTTGCTGCGAGTGTTGTAGGAGTGAGGGATATCATTTTGTTGTTGCAGTATGGGCAGTGAATCAGGGGTGATTGCAGGATCTTGGTTAGAGAGTATTGTTTCATCATCCTCTAACCAAGATCCTGCAATCATACCTGATTCACTACCCATACTGCAACAAAAAAATGATCTCCCTCACTCCTACAACACTCGCAGCAAAAACAAGACCAGACATAACGCACAACTTCAAGGCAAAACCACCGAGCCACAAGACACTAGCCGGATACCAGACAACCCTGACACAGTGGTTGCAAGAAAACTACTGGCGCCACACTGCCCCAAAACCAAGGCAGCAGTGTACAAAATTCCATGTAGTGATTGTCCTGCCATCTATGTGGGAGAGAAAAGGCGAGGAGTACACGTGCGGTTACTGGACCACATCACAGCCACTCGAACAGGAGACACCACCAATGGCATAGGAGCCCACATGACAACACAAAGCACGCCATAAACTGGAAAGGCACCACCACTCTCCTGACTTCCAACTCAAGCAATGACAGCCACCTCAGAGCCCTAGAATCAATTTCCATAAACCATCTAGAAAAAAGAAATATCCCTCTAATGAACCTCCAACCACCTTCACACCCCACCATCAACCAGCTAATCCACCCAAAAATCCAGGAGCCTCCTTGATAAAAAATGGAAGATCAACAACGCCGCCAATGATGCATACGTCCCGCGCCATAGAGATCAGTGGTTGCGAGCGCAGAACTCAAGACGCTCCAAAAATCTTCCACTACAATGAAACGACAGCCAACGAACGACAATAAGAACACGAGGAAGAAAGACGTCGTGCAATTAAAAAATTGTCTTTCGAAAATTTAGCATATCACGAACAAAAACAGGTGATGAACTCTGAAAAAGCGTAATTTCTCCGTCAATCATGGCAAGTAAAATTCAAAGTAAAACTCCACACAGTTGTTTCAACAGAATCTATGTTTTCGAAGAGCAATAGAAAATTAATTGTTAAAAAAAAGTTTGGTTGTTGTTGTTGCTGGTGAGGACTGACAATCGTAATTCATAAGCTGTGTTTACATCGTCTGACAGTCGTTTCGCCTGAAAACGAAATTAAGGGAGTAGATTTCACCAGTCTCTCCAACAAAAATGAATCTGGGGTACTTTAATCTTAACAACCACAAAATGAAGTGTATGTTTAAATCTTTTAGAAATAAAAACCCAAAGGTGAAATTGTTTGTCTGTGCGTTAAACGTAACTGACAACGATGTACAATTTCCGGGGAAAAGTTGCCTCTAGTTAGGCCTAATCGGCACGGTTGGTGTTTTTTTTTGCAACAGGTGAAGGTAAGTTTGGATTAATGTTGTTTGTTTCTTATGCCCAGAATACTACCTTTCTCAGTCAGTTCTGCATTCATGTTGTCATTAAGTACACTGTTTGTTTGGTAACTCGTCAAATTTTGACCGGAAACCGATTCGATTGGCAAAAATTCTCAGTAGGTTTTGATCGGCAAATATCGGATTGGTAGACCCTTGCACACAAAACATAAGTGATGAAGTACACGATGAAACTAAAGCGTATTTTAATGTGTCAGAGGCACGTTCTATGCTGCTAAATTGATTTTTAACGAAGCATAAACTACCGAAAATTGTATAATGGCCAGGTCGCTATAATAACAGCCAGATCAAATGATTTTTAACTAACCGCCCATTTATTTAATAGAGCAATTAGATCATTAAAAAAAATTGGTTCTCGGGCACCGCCTACCTTGATTTTTGGACTGGAAATAAAAAATTTTAAAAAAATTTTAAAAATGCACAGCAAAAGTAGCAGTTAGAGATCGAAAATAGTCATTATAAAATTACCATCCTTCACATAAATATTTCATGGACTCATGGTAAGAAGAATTATGAGGCAGTATTTTTTATTTTACCAAAAATAGAGGAAAAATAAAGCCCGGAAAATATTAATAAAATTCAACCCACCCAGATTTATTAAGAAAAAAACCCGATAACCAATTTTCTTTTTTACGTGGCCTTATGGTAATTTATGGAAAGCGAGCCAAAACATTATGATGCAGCCATGAGGTATATCTGATTAAGCACACATAACTTACATAAATAGGTCAAATATCGTCAAGTAAGTATAAGCTGTCAAAGCTGTAAAGATAAAATAAGCAACGTTAACTTTGCATCAAAAGTTTGAAAAAGGACACATATTTGAAATAAATTTTTTTTTTAATTACCTATGCTTTCTGTTATACTGCAGCACATCAATAAAATCATTGTGCACATTAAGTTGAATACTCCCAGTATAAATATTTTCCTAGACTACAGAAAAAATAGAGAAAAAACATTTTTTTTTAGACTTCACAGCAAATAAGTGGCCTTACAAATTTAAAATGGTTTAAAATCTGTTTCTGCCCAATGGCAAGAAAAGTTTCGCATGTTGCAAATTTTATTATTCAAGAAAAAAAGTTATTGAAGATTTGACAGTTAAAAACGAATTGCTTTCTTACACAAGATTTCAATTTAATTTGCTAAAAGATTTTTTATGTAGACATTTGGACTGCATAAATTAAAAGAAAAACCCTAATTTTTCCAGGGGGTCACAATTAGTTTCTATCGTCGTAACGAAAATTTATACTACCTGTAAATTTTATTGCATTCAGTTCCTGGATGCTCCTTATCTGTCTTGAGGTTTTTCGCTCTCTTGATACGGCCGGTGCACAACCCCACTGTGCATGCATCACCATGCGCAGCCCACCTATAAAAGCAGACAGCTCAACCTCTGGTGGCCATCTCTTTTTCTCTTGATATGTCAACCATGATGGAGGCTCAAGAGGGGAGGTAGGGTGGGTATTTACTAGTAGTATAAATTTTCATTAATACGATAGATACCAATTTTTAACCCCCGGAAAATGTCTACTACCTGTAAATTTTATTGCATTTACACTTGACCTCGTCAATATAGGTGCCGGGCACCATCATGGCGGGTTACCCGAGGTTGCGGACTGGCTCCCCCAAAAAGTTTACCAAAACTTCGCACTTTGTTCAGAATGAACAGAAACCGGTTGAACGATAGATGTGGAGCACCGAGGTGGAGATGAAGGTCTTGCTTCTGTCTTCGTTTCTGTTATTAGTGCTTAACAGGGGTTGGACTACACATCTGGCTAATGACAGCGGGTTTTGCAGACAGTGTAGCCTGTAGCCCATAGCTTGCTTTGACATGTCCAAGGTATTGTGAATTAAGAGGACAGTTTGGCTTCTTCTAGATGTAACTTAAGAGGCATTCGGTATTAGGGAATGCCCAAGATGTTTGAGTGCCTTGAGTTTGTGGGTAATCATGTTAACCCAACTTGTGTGGATTTGGTAACATCGGTTCATTGGAGAACAATAGTAAAATGTGGGTCTGGAACTTGACAATAGTTAGTTTGTTCAATTGAGGTTGAGTCGAATGGTTCGAACTAGACAAGTGTCTTTCGCAGGTTAGTTGCCTTTGAGGTGTGAAATTTCTGAGTGATGATTGGCTTCTAGGTTTTGGAGGATTAGTGTGTCCTGATTCGAAGTTAAGACGGGATTTCGGATGGATGAGATGATTTTGGGGTCCATGTGGTAATGAAAGGACCCAGGCCATGTGGTCTGTATCTTGTCTTGACGTGTTCCTGAAGACGTTGATGGTGAGGACGGATAGACTTCGTCAGGGTGTGATCCATGGCTTAGGCATGTCAAAGAGGTAGGCAGTGTCCTGAAATCTTGAGTTTGTAGCAGTGCTCACAGGTCCTTGAGGTGCCTACTGTTCTGCACCTGCACCGACATCTGGTGTGGTCTCGGGAAAGTTAGAAGTACTACGGGTGGCCGTTTTTACTTTTGCGGAGAAAAACTAGCATTGCAGTCACTACTGCACGGTTAGCAACAGAGCGTCTATGTCCTATCTAAAGTTTAGCACTATCTAATCGTTGGTACACTGCCACCAGGTGGGAGGTTTAATTGCTAACCTTAGGCTTAAATAAAAATGATTTGTTTTCAGATAAAACACTAGCAAATTAAATCTCTCTAGCAGCAAACTGACGTGGATGGTGAGGACGGATGGTGAGGAACTACTCTCGGTTTTAATAAACAGGGGGAATGAAATACAATTTACATTGGCAACTAGTCTACAAAATAGCTTTGAATAAAAGCTCACAAGTAATTTACAGAAAATAAATTATCGGCAACGAATTTAAAAATAAAACTCACACTTACAATTTCGAATAGAAAATGTTCTCTGGTGTTACCTAAACACCTCTAAGTTAGAAAAGTACCTCACAATTTCAATCTTAGTCTAGTTTAAGATTATGTTTCAAGGCATCTTGCACAAGATCAAATCTACTTCTTCACATTGAGTCAAGCTAGCAATAATCAGGGCCCTACCATCGAAGTCTGTGCTTCTGTAATTATGCTACAGGACCTTGGTGATATAAAAAAAAAAGTTTGTTTATATTTTGTAAGACAAACAGAAAGAAAGCTGTTTTTTAGAAAGGGGACCTTAAACCCTTAAGTTATGGGAGGGGAGACCAGAAAATGCCGATGGTTTTAACTACCCATAATCACGAATCCAAAGTCAAAAGTTAAGTTTAAATCTTTAAGTTAAAATTTAGAAATAAAGTTCCGAAAATTAAAATAAAGCTAAAACTAGCTATCTAAACTACTACCTTGTCCGGCGTGGCAACACTCGGACTGGGGACATCTCTGCTCCGACTGCCGTAGTAACGTCTGACTTGGAAATTAAGCTATGCTGTGGATGCAGCCTTGCAGGTCTGTTTTATACCAGCTGCCTGGCAGCAAGGGAGGAGGGAAGGGCGGACCTGTAGGATAGCGACCGGGGGGGGGGGGGGTTTAAAGGGACTTCTTGAGGAGGAGAGACTGACTCATACCGGCCAGGCTGTCAATACCGGAAGTGGGCAAGGCAGCGCGGACGGGCAGGGTAGCTTTGTGCTCCGAGTGGAGGGGAAATTGAATGGAGTGTTTTGATTGGAAGGGAATATCTGCAGCTTGCAGGGCAAAGGGAATTGCCGACATGGGATCTTTAGAGGCCTATTTTTTTGAAATGCAAGTGAGTTTGGAACTCGTAACGTGAATAGGCCTATAAATAAAAACTACGATATTATGTATCGCAACTATTGAAGGCAGGGGGGGGGGGAACGAAGTGTTTAGCTCAAATCTTTTTACAAACGTGAAATTTGAATAGAAGGAACGTTACAACGGTCGTAGCTCTGAAATAAATACAAGATAAACACTTTTGAAAAATTGTCCGGTAAAATTTGAAAGAAAGTTTTTGCCGAGTTAAGTAGTGTTCAGAGACCTAGTTTTTGCTAGACTGTTGCCCAATTAAAATAAAATAAAAGGTTAAATATACCAGCTTATTCCCTGAATGCTAGAACGCATGAAAATTAGTGAAATATTATTGCAGCCACTAATAATAAAAATTACAGTCGAAGTTTTCATAAATAACTTGGCCTTCGCTAAAATAAAAACATCAAGTATAGGGTTTTCAAATACAAGTATGTGAGGTTAAATACTTCCTAAAACAACACTAAGCTGGTTGGCTTTATGCCTGTAAAAGAAATAAAAGCAATTACAATTTTTGTACAGAGTTTCAAAAAATAGCGTTTGGAGAATTGCATGCAGCGCCGGTCATTTTGGTGAGTTTTTCAAAATGGTGTAGTAAAATATTGAGAAGGAATTTTCCGGATCTGTTTCCGCAGGATTCAAGGTGGAGTCCAGGGCTATTAAGGGCTTCAAATCCCAAACGTTTTTGTCCATTTTTTGTGGAGATATATCAAAGTGAAGACAGAGGTCTTTTGAGCGCTGATGAAATAAATATTGTTCGTTGCGGAAACGATAAACCCTCAGGTTTTTGATGTTTTGAGGCGAGGTCTCCTCTCAAATCTTTACAAGTTGTGTCCATGTCATTGTCGGGAACACTTCAAGGGTGCGGGTGGATGTTGGAGTTTCACTATTTGAATGTCGGCTTCAAAGAGTGTGAGGCCAGTTCGTCTTGCTATGTGCTGTGAGGGCAGGATCTGGGTGGAGATGTTTAGACTTGTTTCATTGGTCAGGTGAGAAGTCGGTGAGATCATGCTGGAAGTGAGGATAGATCAGAGGAGTCAGGGTGATGTGGTGATGTTTAGATGGCTGGTTAGTTCTAAAGAGTTCCAATGAGCAGCTGAGAGGAGCTAGATGGCAGGGCGCCCATCTTCTGGGGCCGTCCATCTAGCATCGTCCCCCTGGGGCATGCCGATTTTGGCCGTGATCCGAGCACTTTTCATTTTTCCTGCGTCAGCAACGCTGGTTTCGAGTGTACGCGGGAGTTTTAAGAAACTGTCGACCAGATCTGTGATTAGCGGTGGCGACTGGAGGTGTTGGCGGTGATTGTCATGTTGATGAAAGGTGACTTGCGTTAAGTTGTAGTGAGTTCAAGGTTACGGTAATGAATCCAATTCGGTGGATAGAGCCATGATGCGATGTCTTTTGGTGAAAGCTAGGGTGGAACTAGAAGCAGATCTTGCTGTTTTCAGGTGAAAGTTTGGAGGAGTTTCATTTGGTCGAAGTATTTGAGGCTTCTTTTCGGCTGAGAACGAGGGGCGATGATGAGCTGTGAACCAATCGTGTCAGTGTTTCATGAAGAGAACACAAGAGACAATAGCAGGTCGACAAAGACAGTACGTGAGCGTGACTGGTAGCGTCAACCGGCCGCTGCATCAGTTGGAGTTGATGGAGCAATTTGGGAGGCTGCGGATGAAGAAGGGTGAAGAAGGGTAAAGTCGCGATCGGCCGCATTGAAGCTTCATGCGGTAAGCTGAGATTGAAGTTGACTTGTGTGTATTCATTGAATGGAGAGGTGAGCAATTTATTTCAGGTGTTGGTAAGGAAATTCCAGATGAATTTTTCTTTCGGAGAAAGTTGTTCTTCGGCAAAAGCTCTTCTTTCGAATGATTATCTTCTGTGAAGAGCCAGCTTCTAACAGGGATGCAGCAAGTTGGCTGGTGAAAGGTCCTGTCAGATGGTTGTAAGGTTAGAGTTAAAGCGATGTAAGGTTGAGCTGCACAGGTTGCGGGTGGTTGGGTTCGATGATGTATTGGTTGTACAGCCGGAGTTCAAGAATGACTCTCGGGTGAACGACAGGACGTGTTCCAGGCTGGTGGAGGTTTTTTTTTTTTTGAAGTGCAGTAAGTGAACTTGTAAAAGCGGCAGCAGGAGCAAGAGTGTTTTTCCGAACGAAGAGTTTATGGGGTGGAGATTTTCCTTCAGGCGAGTGATCTTTTTCCAGAAGAAGGACAACGTTGGATGAAAGGTCATCTTGTCATGCGATTGATTTTCTTTAGACGAGGAAAATGTGTTGGGTGAGATCTTGTTCAAGGAGAAAGATCTTCGTACAGGGAAAAGGGCAACAACCAAGTGAAAGATCTTCTCACACCGTAGATTTCTATTGGGGGAAGGCCTTCTAGGCGAAAGATCATAAAGTTGGTGAAAGATCTTTCCACAAGTGAAGGATCTCATTGTGGATATAAAGATTTTCTTCCAGGTGAAGATCGTCTTGTGAATGAAAGATCTTCTTTGGCGAAAGATCTTCTCGGGCGAAGATTTTCTTTGGATGAAAGATTTCCTTCCAGGTGAACGATCTTTTTGTGAGTGAAAGATCTTCTTAGGCGAAGACTTTCTTTGGGTGAAAGATCTTCTTCTAGGCGAAAGAAGTTCAAAACAGTGAAAGATCTCCCCTTAGACGAAAGATTTTTCTTCCGGCGTGAGTTCTTCTTACTGACAAAAGATCTTTTTGTCGGTGAAAGATCTTCTCTTAGGCGAGAGCTTTCCTTCAGATGAATGAACTTCTCCCAGGCGAAAGATCTTCTTACAGGTTAAAAGATTATCTTACAGGCGAAGATCTTTTTTCAAATGAAAGATCTTCTCAGGCGAAAGATTTATAAACGGTGAAAGATCTTCTTCCAGGCAAAAGATCTTCTTATAGGCGAAAGATCTCCTCACAGGCGAGGACTTCGTTCAGGTGAAAGATCTTTTCTTAGGCAAAGGACCTTCTTTCAGGTGAAAGATCCTCAGACGGGCGAAGAATTCTTCGAGAGATTTTATTTTAGGAGAGAGATTTCATGTACGAGAAAGATCGTCTCTTTGCGGAAAATCTTCTACAGGTCTTCTATCGGGAGAAAGATCTTCTATTACGCAAGGAAGCTTCATACTGGTGAAAGATCTTGTATCAGGCAAAAGATGTGCATTCAGGCGAAGATCTTCACACTGGTGAAGATTTCCTTCTGGTGAAAGATGTGCGTTCAGGTAAAAGATCTTCTTATAGGCGAAGACTTTCTCCAAGTGAAAGCTCCTATTATATGGGTGCAGGATTTTTTTGTAAGTGAAAGATCTTCTCTCAGGGAAAATCTTCTGCTGGCGAGAGATCTTCTTTCAGGCGAAAGATCTTCTTTTAGGTGAAAGGTCTCCACTTTGGCGAAAGATTTCCTTCAGGTGAAAGATCTTATAGGCAAAAGATTTTCTTCAGGTGAAAGATTAGCTTACAGGCGAAAGATCTTCTTACAGGAGAAAGATGTTCTTTTAGGCGAAATGTTTTCTTCAAGTGAAAGATCTTCTTTGAAGCGAAAGATCTTCTTATCGGAGAGAGATCTTCTCTCAGGTGAAAGATTAGCTTACAGGCGAACGATCTTCTTACAGGTGAAGGACTGGAAACTGAGGAGCGGTGATGAGGCCCGGAGGGAACCGGCGGCTGCCTAGCGCAGAATGCAGTGGCCAGGAGGCTGACCGACGACTGGGCGGCGGGACATTACTGGATGAAGGTGGAAGAGAACCGGTAGGCCGTGTTGGTTGGGAGGGAAAGATCGTTGCCTCTTCGGAATCCAAAAGCTGACACTCGGCAAGGTTGTAGGTGGTCACGGGCGAGGGCTCGCAGGGACGTTAAGCAGTTGGTGAGTGGCTGAAGTTGGTGAGGAATGAAGGCTTTCAGAGCTGTGATGGCTGGTGAGGAACAGCGGGCAGACGTGGCGGATGCCGGACGCTGTAAGCCATTTAATTCAGTGAGTCCAAGATGCGAGATAGTGCATTGAACTAAGAGAAGTGAAGCTGAATAGTCAGTTGGGCTCGAGGGTCGCCTGAATGCAGCTCGTTTGTTGATGTGCAGTAGCGGTCTTGATTGGATGTCGTCTTGAAAGTGTCGGGTGAAGATCTTCTATGACGAAATACACAGGCAAAAAAATGAAGTCGATGGGACGCCATCTTGGGTGCAGGGTGAAAGAGCAAAAGTTGGTACGACGCCATCTTGGAAGCGTTGAGTGACAGATCTTCTGGTAATACAGGCGAAAGAACGAAAGATGAAGGGATGCAGATTATACTTTTTATACTTTTTCCTTGCACAGCATCATTTTGGGCCTTTTAACACTTTTCACACCCTTCCCAGGTCCTGCACGTTTGGCGATGCCATCGGGGCCTTTGAATCCCAGGCAGGTCTAACCTTGGTGGTAAGGCATTCGTGTCCCCAAACCATCATCATTCCTTGGCCGCTTTATGTACACTGTATTTACATGTAATTATGGCTGGCTGTTAGTGACTCCCAGTCCTTGCCAGACCCGTTGCTATCGCAACAAATACTATTATTATTTTTATCTTTTGACTTGGGACACGGCCAGTATCTTCAAGGTGATAGGTCTACTTGCGTGAGGCGATGCCCTTGAATGGATTGGAGTTGAGGAGAGTTGCGGAGGCAGTACGACGATGCACGAGTCTTATGGCAGCGGACTAGCAGCAGGCCAGAGATCAGAGTCGGGCCGGTGAGTCCAGACGTTGCCGGAGGTAAACTCGATGAAAGAAAGAAAAAAGATCTTGGGTAAGAGGCTTCATCTTGAGGACGAAAGAAGAAAGATCTTGAAGTGTTCAAGAGGCGAAAGATCAAGCTGAAGGGAAGGAGCGATGCGTCTTCGAAGAGCGCTTGAGGAAAAGAGATGGCCACCAGGGGTGAGTTGTCTGCTTTTATAGGTGGCCAGGAATGGTGACGCAAGCGCAGTGGGGTTGCCACTGGCCGGATCAAGAGAGCGAAAAACGGTATTATACCGTCCCTCTGCCCGGCCGACTGAAAATCGTTTCTATTGCCTGGAGGAACCATGCATTACCTGTGTTTTTGCATTCCTTTCGTGAGGGATGCTTCTCTGGAAGTTAGAAAAGTCGTCTGCGCATGCACGACCCCTCTTATAAAAGCATTCAGGCTAGGCTGGCCTGCCATCTTTTTTTACCCACTCGATCTGTCAGGTGGTGGTAGAGGGTACAGGTGATGTAAGTTTCCTCCAGGCAATAGAAACGACTTTCAGCCGGCCGGGCAGAAGGCCGGCAAAATACGTTCCAGTTGCCCTTAGGAAACATAGATTACCTGTATTTTTGCATACACAGTAGACCTCGTCGATTGTGGAGGTGGGCCCCACCTGACGGGTTCCCTAGGGTTACGAGCTGGCTCCCCCCAAAAATCAGAGATTTTTGCACTTTACTGAAAACTTAACAGGAATTTGGATCGCTTTCGTAGGATGTGGTGGTCCTGAAAAGGTCCGTTTGTTTACAGGTGAGTCTTGCTTCAAGACATCTATTCGAGGGCATCTGCTTCATAACATCAATTGTTTTCAGTGCTTAAGCAGGAAGGATTACCTGTCTGGCAGCGACAATGGGTCCCAGATGGTGTAAACCTTTTTCTTGTCTTGTCATGTCCCTGAAGTAGTGGTTGGTGAAAACAGATTGGTTTCTCCAGAACGTGGCTTCCATGATGTCGCTGATGGCGATGTTGTGGAAGGCCCAAGAAACCGAAATCGCCTTTCGCTCATGCGCCGTTGCTCTGATGTTGATGTCAGGATGGTTGTTGGAGATGTCTGCGTAGGCGTTCTTTATGACATTTCTTATCCATGAGGCGATCATTGCTGCAGATGTGATGCCAAAGGAAGTTTTGAACGGGAGGAAGAGTTGGTTGCGGCCTATGCTAAACTCAAGATTTTCGGTTCTTTTGATGTAGTACTAGAGGGCTCGGACTGGAAAGAGAAGTCTCAGGTTCGTCTCCAATGATGTTTGTGAGTGCGGGAATGACAATTGGTTTGGTTGGTTCGCAGAGTTTTTGAGTCTTGGCTTTGAATGATGCCCTTGGTTTTAGTTGAATAGCTTAGCTGTGAAGTTGTCGTGGAAGAAGCAGAATGCAGGGTCAATGGAGAAGGCTTGTATTGCGTTGCATCTTTGACCGGTGGCGAGAGTTGTGACGAATACAGTTTTCCTGGTTAAGTAGTTTAGCCCGCAGTGTTGTAAGGGTTCGTATGGTGGTTTGAGTAGGGACTCCAGTACGATGGTGAGGTCCCAGTCTGGGAAAGGTTTTTTTGATGGTTGGACGTTCGATCTCGAAGGATTTGTTGAGGGAGGTGATGTTGTAGTCGTCGAGAAGGTGTTGATTACCGGCTGCCTGGAAAACTGAGTTGATTGTGAATCTGTAAACTAGGATGGTAGATTCTTTTAGTCCTTGGTCGAAAAGGTCGTTGAAGAATTTCAGGACGTCGGGTATAGCGGGGTTGACTGGAGTGACTTTCTGCCGATATACCAATGAAACCATCTCATTTCCAGTGGTTGTCGTAGATCCTGTTGGTGGATTGTCGGATTGCCTTGCTTGCGATGCGGGTGGCTTGTTCAGTAAGAATTCCTGTCTCTTCGAGGAGTTCGATGATAGTAGCCACCTATGCAGGTGTAAGGTGCTGGTTTGTTGGTGGAATTGGGTCCCTTTGCATTGTGAAAGCAGATCTGTAGGGTCTGGTAGCTCCCTTGGATGGTCTATGGGAAGGCTCAATAGGGGCGGAAACCATGGAGCTGATGGCCAATTCGGTTTGATTAGTAGGAAGATGTCTTCTGTTACTTGGATTTTCTGCAGAGCGGTTGGGAGAAGCTTGAAGGGTGAGAAGAGGTTTGCATAAAGGTTTTTCCAGGGAAATTTCAGGGTGTCCACTCCCCAGGCTTGAGAATCTGGTAGAGGGCTGATTAACTGGGGAAGTTTGGCATTGTGCCTCGTGGCGAAGCGGTATACAATTGGTGTCCCCCATATGTTGAACACAGATTCGCAAATGGATTTCTTGAGGGTATAAAGAAGGCCCGAGTTCTTCACCCGATTTGAGAGGAGACCTCAACTCAAAAGATCAAAAACCTGAGGGTAAAATTTCGTTTACGGCAACGAACAATTTTTTTCTTCTCGGCGCCTCGGCCGTGAAAAACCCCCAACTTCAACAACCTGTAACTCCCAGAAAAATGGACCAATTCGTCTCAAGTTTGAAGCTCTTAATAGCCACGAACTTTATCTGTATTCCCCCGGAAACAGAACATCAAAATTCCATCCAGAACTTCCACAGCATCCATTTGAAAAACGCACGAAACGAAGCCGTAATTGCCGTGACGCACGAGACGCCATTTTTCGCCACTTGTAAAACTTGTATTTACTTTGTATTTTTCACTTAAGCATAAAGCCAAAGACATTAGTTTAGTGTTTGATAGGAGGGGCTTCTCTACGAAGGTACTTAACCTTAGTTTTAATGTACAGACACTTTGTTTTGATATTTCTCAAGTTTGCTTCCGGTGACGATCATGAATGTATTTGAGAAAAGTCCAACATCCAAAACCCAATTTTGCGGCTGCAAATAATGTTTAATCTATTTAAAATGCGTTTTAGCATCAGCTGGTAACTTTAACCTTTTATTTTTATAATAATCTTTTAACGTAATCTTTTTCCATCACCACTACCGGAGCTTAGGCAACGTCTTAGCTTACGAATTTTCCCGGACACGTTTTTTTTATTACAACTTAGTTGTTCCTTGAAAATCGACTTGGCTACCAAATCCCAAAGTTAAACCTGGCTTCCCAATGTTAAAAACCGAATTTATTGAGATCTTTCCTTCAATAGTCGCGATGCATAACATTGTGGTTAAATAAGAAAACGAAAATTTTAACTAGTGAAAATTAGTTTTTACTTACCTAAAATACTTACCTTCAGTAA
>JAHWFP010072640.1:3851-32366 GCA_023313725.1 Lithobius niger | reverse complement strand
TCATGAGTATAAATATTACGCGAGCGTACGTAAAATGACGAATTAACAACAGTTTGAAAATTGGAGAAAAAGAAGCCTCTGCCAGAAAACCCCGGCATTTTGTTTTATAAATGTTGCTGGTGGGGCATCAATTCCCTGCATTTTTTCATTTACCCTACTTCTAATCAAGCGACTACAGCGACTACCTAGAAGCATCTTTTATTCTGTACAGTTGTGCCAGTACCTATGAGGAACGCACCTCTACCACTCATTGCAACAGCTACTTTATTATAATCTAAAAGTAGTAACCATCAGAATTGCCGGTTAAAAATGTGTTAGCTTTTACGCTTATTTTAGATTTTAGGCGTAGTTGTCAACTTTTAGGCCTAATTGTTACATGCTTTCAATTTCGTAAGTAGTAGCTAACGGAAATTTGAATTGTATAGTACACCTTATTCATTTTTGCAACACGGTGCGGGCGCACAGTTGAAGACTAAAATGAGCATTTCTTTGCGGTTTTTTTTAATGGTGGTGTTACTTGGGGGGAGGGGAGAATTCCCTGTGTCTTTTTTATGGAGGTGCGTCGGTTTTCCCTATGGTAGTGCATTTTTTCGATCGTATAATTCAAGAGTTTAGTTGAAAAAGCCATGACAGCATTCGCCACCTGCAACGAGTTTTTTGTTTACAGTGGCGAAAAAATTATCGAAAAAAGCAATGACGAACAATGCCTTCCGTTCTTCCACCCACGATGTTTTTTTCATATTGCCGGAAAAATCATTGCGAAACCGAATATCCAACACCTAGTTACTTTTGAATATAGGTAACGCCAGGAGCGAATTATATACACGTGCTTTAGGACGTGGGAGTGACCATTATTTTTCTGTTAGAATGGATTCCGGCGCTCGTCGCTAGCTTACGGGCTATGCACGTTGTCCTCTTGCGGCCGTAATACGTACTAAAAAAAAAAGCGTTTCGGCTAGCAACTTATCATTACCAGTGGAGAGTTTCGGTTTCGTTTTTTTCCACCAATGGTGGCTTGGTTGCACAACAGCCAATCAGAGGCCGAATGTACTTTTACCTAACCAAGATTTCGTCTGGTTTTCAAGGCATCAAGGATACAGCGATGCAATGCACTCAGCCATCGACTGGCTGGCTTCAAACTCCAGTTTAGAACTGCCAAGATCGTTTTCGTTCCCGTAATGAAGGGGTAACCGTCAGTGGCGAATTTAGGTAGGTGCACCGGGTGCGACACCCCCCTTCGGTGCTAAAGAAAAAAAAAAGCCAGTATCGGGAAAAAAAATTGGTTACACGTTTCTGCGTTGACCTTCAAAATGGTTTATTTACTTGTCCACGAATGAAATAAGAAAAAAATGGTAATTAACACTGGCGATAGCCAGTGTTAGTAAGGGTCGACCTAGGATCCCTGTATTAAACTTTCAACTTTGAGAGCTTATAACTCCGTCAAAATTAAACATTTTAAAACCAAATTTGGAATCTAGCCTTGACTAGTCAATGCCTGTCTACAGCCCAAAAATTGTGAAATTCAGTCCAGCCAAACCCGAGATACAAAGAGGGGCCAAATAGACAACTTCTTGTTCTTGGTCTTGTTCTGGGGATGCACCTTTCGTCTGTCCTCTCTCCAGGTCAAACTATTTGTCCTGTAAAGCTGGTTCTTAGCTCATTTTACAGGTAATGCTCCGTAGATGTGCCCTTTCCATAAGGGCTTTTCTAATTGGTCAAGTGGTTCAGGGGCTGCGGAGCTCCAAACGACCAGATTGATTGTTTCACATTGTTTTAAACATTGTTATTATGCAACAATGCCATTTAGCAAACGCCAGTTGCAAGGCATAGACTGAAGATTGAAGTATTTGTTTCTATTGTTAACACTATCCACAGCCAGGTTAGTAAGGGCCATAGCTATTTACCGAGCCTAAAGGCGGCGCAACAAAACGAACAACAAATTAATTATAAAGGTGCGACACGTACCCCACCCCTCATCCACCACCACACCTATTTAACACAATTCTCAAAGTAACACGGATTAATAAACAAAAACGTATCGTTAAAAGTTAAAAGTAAGGGTCTAAAAGTCAAAATCTGTTAGGAACACAGACAAGGTTTGACTGTAAGGGTCTAGGTGTCAGATTTGGCCAGTAAGACGCTGCTAAGCATTAGACCCTTACTACCCGGTGATCATGTTAATGGCTTAGTAAGGAAAATTGGAAATTACCCAACAGCGAAAAATCATACACTAGAAATAACGTAGTTCAGTAAGCCACCTTTATGCACTTACGTTGAATCGGAGTGGCATGACCCGGATTCGAACTGGCTACCCAGTTCGCCACAAGATATCTTGCATAGCGCCTTAATCTCGCCATTGCACTCCGATGAAACGTACACAAAGGTGGCTTACTGAACTACGTTATTTCTAGTGTATGATTTTCGCCGTTGGCTCGTTTCCAATTTTCTTTAATATTGTTTCCAGCGATTTATGTCTATTTATTAATGACTTAGTAACTTAGACAGAATGGGTGTACACGCTTATGCTTGTAGCAGGTTGTCTTGCTTGGAACGCTTACGTTTGTAGCAGGTTGTCTTGCTTGGAATCGCTGCCATGTTACCAAACCGAAAAAAATGTCAACTTAAAGCAAAGTAGGAAACCCACACCCCCACTATCATTGGATCATCACATGGGTCTTTATAGGACGATCTCGGACAGCTGTTCCTCAAAAACCGGGTATAAAGGGTCTAATGCTTAGCAGCATCTTACTGACCAAATCTGACACCTAGACCCTTTCAGTCCGTGTTCCTTACAGGTTTTGACTTTTAGACCCTTACTTTTAACTTTTAACGATACGTTTTTGTTTATTAAATTAAGGGCCATCAACTTAGCCCTAAAGGGGTCATAGTAGATGAGTTACCTTCTTCCCAGAAAGAAGCCCCACACGGAAGTAAACAAGAAAGGGAGCGTTCACAAAATACGTAACACGCTTTTTTTAGCAACGGAAACTCTCTCCTCCCCGCCACAGTTTTTAACAACAATGTAGCACTTGGCGTAACACTCCTCCCCGACCTGAAAATACGTAATTCATTTTTGGATGAATTAGTTTTTATAAGATGTGGTTAGTATAGGGACGTAAAGGTCCAGCCAATTTGAAAGAATAAAAATTCCAAGTTGCAAACAGAAGTTAAAAAATCATTTAGCTAAACGAATTTAGAGAAAAAATTAAGTAAAAAAAAATATTTAGCGAGAATTAATGGTTACGTGCCACTTCGTCATACTCCACTGCCCACTCCCTAACACTTTATCAACCCCCACCCCGCATCAACGCATCACGTACGTAATATGCGTACGCTCCCAAAGGAAAGGATTAAGACTTGCCAGAGGTTGTTACTACCCTTGTGTACACAAACGCAGTTCAAATCTATTCATCTGGTTAGGAAGATAAATTCAAACCAAGGCCCAGGCCAGCTACCAAAAGTTGCCAACACGAAGCGTAAGAAAACCACGCAGAAGTCGAATATATTTAATTATTTTGCACCACCTGAGAAAGCGCCACATGGTCTTCCATCTTTGCAACAATTCCTGTCACAACAGCAATTGCAGAAAGAAGTTTTTCTACACTAAAAAGATTAGAATCTTACCTGCGATCAACAATGACAGGTAACAGGTCTTGCCTAATTAAATATTAATAAACAAAAACGGAACGTTAAATGTTTAGAGTAAGGGTCTAAAAGTCAAAACCTAGAAGGAACACGGACAAGCTTTGACAGTAAGGGTCTAGGTATAAAATTTTGTAAGAGGCTGGTAAGCATTAGACCCTTACTACCCGGTGGTTAGCTTAGGTCTACTCTATTCGGACGGAATGTGTATGAACGGTTGTATCAGGTTTCTTTATTCTTATAATATTGTTATAGAACTTTAAGAACACAATTTTCTTGTGAAGTTTGGCATTTTGTCTTTTGATGCTTTAGAATTTTTTATTATATTTCGTAGATTTACGGTGGAGGATAACCAGTAATGCTCTCTGCTGAGAATACCCTACCATGTTACTAAATGGACAAATAGTTTTCAACATAAAACAAAGCAGCAAACGTATACCAACCACTGGATCATCACATGGGTCTTTGTAGGAAAATTTCCAGTTTTTCGTCAAAATGTATTTATTTCTGACCACCGGGTAGTAAGGGTCTAATGCTTACCAGCCTCTTACAAAATTTTATACCTAGACCCTTACTGTCAAAGCTTGTCCGTGTTCCTTCTAGGTTTTGACTTTTAGACCCTTACTCTAAACATTTAACGTTCCGTTTTTGTTTATTAATTCGTGTTACTTTTAGAATTGCAGCTAAACTGTTAAAACAGTGCAGTTGACGGTCCAAATTGAAAGTTTAACACTGAAACCCTAGGCTGACTCTTACTAACACTTAATAATTGAAACAAATCCTTTAATCTTCAGTCTTGCAGCTGGCGTTTGCAAATTGGCATTGTTGCATAATAACAATGTTTAAAACAATGTAAAACAATCAATCTGGTCGTTTAGAGCTCCATAACCCCTGAACCACTTGACCAATTAGAAAATGCCTTATGGAAAGGGCACATCTACAGAGCAATACCTGTAAGATGAGCTAAGAACCAGATTCATAGGACAAATGGTTTGACCTGTAGAGAGGACAGACGAAAGTATCCCCAGAACAACATCATCATCATCAAGAAGCAGAACAAGAAGTTGTCTATTTGGCCCATCTCTGTATCTCGGGTTTGGCTGGACCGAATTTCACAATTTTTGGACTGTAGAGAGGCCTTGACTAGTCGAGGCTGGATTCCAAATTTGGTTTTAAAATGTTCACTTTTGACGGCGTTATAAGCTCTCAAAGTTAAGAGTTTAACACAGAGACCCTAGGCTGACCCTTACTAACACTGGCTATCGCCAGTGTTAATTCATCGAAACACTCCAAACGTAAATAATGTTAAATAATATAGGAAAGACAATCGGCGTTTGGATTTTGTTTTTGTAAGGCTGCAGTGACAGTCTGCACTAATTATCAATTAAACAAAAAGTGAGTTTTGAAAATCTTAAGAAATGAAATCCTTAAAAAAGTATATTTTAAACAAAGGGTATTTTTTTTTAATAGTCGTGAAGATTTCTAATTGCTTCCAGTGTGAAGAGAAAAATAAGTATCCTAGTATTTACACATTAGATTCTAAAAATTCGCCTAGTCGTGATATTACTAGCTATGAATAATTTATATTTTATGATACTGGAAAATCATCCACTCCATACGCCATAAAATGCCCTCGAAATGTTAAAATTTAAAAGCTTCTGGGGCTCTGCCACAGACCCCGCTGGGGGAGCTTGCAGCACTCCCCCCACACCCCCTAGCTGGTATAGAACAGCACCCCCCTTCAGTAATTTCTAGATCCGACACTGGTAACCGTCTGTTATTGGTGTGCCACGCACTCTCCCACTTGAATAGACACGCCACTGGAGAAGAATTTATGCAATGTAAATACAGTTTTTTTAAATATGCTAAACACGTTTTCGACAGATTTATACACGTTTAGACAGATTTAGACAGAAAGGTAGCTGTTTTGTAGTGTTGTACGTCAAATGTGTTTAGCCCTAATATTCAAACACACGCTTAATAGACATGTTGCGTTGTAAACAAACGCCTGTCGTAGCGTTCGGGACTGCAGTGAAGACATGTGTGCAGCCACCTAGACAAAAAAGTTTTAAGATTTTTTTAGTGATCTTTTTAGTGTAGATGGCTGCACACTAGTCTTTACTGCCGTCCCCGGATGCTACGACTGGCGTTTGTTTATACTCGCTGCCCTTTCATTTTTCTCAGTGCAGAGATAATAATAAATTAGGTTTAACCACACACGAAAAAGTGGTCGGGATCCAGAAGGGCAGGTGCCACTTACACTGTTCCCTAGCTTTACTTTAGAAATGCAGGTCGTTTGAGGAACTTCCGAAGACCAACCTCCTTTAATAGGGTTTTGAAGAGCTGAGGGCAATACGCAGAAACAACGTTTTTTGGCAAAGAGTTCCACGCTGACACCACCCGGACTGAAAAGAAATTTTTTCTACACTCTAGGCGTGCTGATTGGATTTCCAATTTAAACGGGTGTCCCCTTGTCGTTTTATATGGTGTGAATTCGAAAAAAGGCAAGTCGATTGACAAGAAGCCACGAACAATCCGGAAGGTTAGAAGAAGGTCAGCATGCAACCTGCGAAGTTCAAGTGATGTTAAGCCTGTCCTGGCAAGACGTACATCATACGGTAAACCTCGCAAGCCAGGTAGGCTCTTTGTGAATTTGCGCTGTACCCTTTCGACCTTGTCAATGTCACCCAAGAGTGA
Source organism: Lithobius niger (assembly GCA_023313725.1). Taxonomy (NCBI): domain Eukaryota; kingdom Metazoa; phylum Arthropoda; class Chilopoda; order Lithobiomorpha; family Lithobiidae; genus Lithobius; species Lithobius niger. Next base: position 26,027 of record JAHWFP010072640.1, on the reverse strand, counting down.
TGGTGACCAGACTTGGCTTGCGTATTCGAGCAGTGGTCTCACAAAAACGCGAAAAGCCCACACCCTAATGGGAATGCTCCCGAACAAAAAACAGCGATTTACAATGGCAAGCCTGCGGAAGGCGTTTTTGGTAATAGTGTCGCAATGATTTGTTGACTTTAAATCAAAATTGAAGCAGACACCGAGGTCCCTAATAGTGCTGACAGTTGGCAAACTGGTCTCTCCCAAGAGGTACTGGAAGCTAATTTTGTCGACCCCGACATGGAAAGTTTGGCATTTGTGTAGGGCAAGTGGGAACTGCCACGAATTACTCCAGTCCAACACATGCTTAATGTCATCTAAGAGTAACAAACAGTCAGTTGAACCAGTCGCAAGATGTCGGCCCAGCTTAAGATCATCGGCAAATTTGAATTGATGGGAGTCGTTGGTTTTGCAGTCAAGATCATTCAAGAAAATAACAAACAAGATTGGCCCCAGGACAGATCCCTGCGGCACACCACTTGAAATTACCACAGGAGGGGAGAAGGAGCCATTTACAATCACTCGCTGTGTTCTGCCCTCAAGAAAAGAAGTAATCCATGCTAATAACTTTCCAGAAAAACCCAAGTATTCCAGTTTGAATAAAAGTTTGGAGTGCACCACAGACTCGAAAGCCTTGCGAAAAAGCCTTGCGATGTTTGCAACACATTTTAAACGTAAGCATTTTCGTTTACACAATCTAATAAGCAATTTGTTTCTTTTCGTTAAAACGTTACACTCACATTGAAAAGTGGTAATTGGCCTATCCCTAACTTTTACATGAAATTCACAGAAAAAATAAAATCAAAACAAGTGTGAATTCCAGTGTGGTGTTACAGATTAGGGCAAATAAGGTAGTTAAGCAACTTCGAATGAATTTCACCAGATGGGGAATGAGTTTCATGAAAGGAACAATGTTTGGGGCATTATTAGGTTAGGTTAAATGCCTCGTCGGAATTTGTGGGGCATGGGGCCGGAATAAGGGAAGTGCTTCGGGTGCTGAAGCACCAGGCCACAGGCCGAAAAGGGCCTCAAGGGTGCTTCACGGTCACGAAAAGGTACTATTTAAAATACATTTTTGTTTTGTTTTTACTGTTGTTACAGGAAGAAATTATTGTTCAAAAAAAGAAAACTCCTTTTTTTGGTGGGAGGGGGGGGGGGAAATAAGGCCACAATAAATCGTAAGCACCAGGCCTCTACGAGTTTTAATCTGGCCCTAGTCGGGCAGAAAACCATTTGCTAGGATATACGCGTATTGTGACACTTACGGCACGCCCCCCTCCCCCTCAGGGAGTAGTATAATGTTTGTCGGGGAGCATCTGTGAGGTTTCCGGGGACACGGCGGTCATTCAAAAAAGTCTTGACCTTTTTTCAAGTGCCCCCCCCCTCTTTTGAAAGTCTGCTTAGTTCAATGCTCATTTAGCACCTCACTCCTTTCGCTGTTTTAAAGAGTAGATTGTTTGAATTCTCTACCAACACACCCCCTACGAAATGTACACAAAAAGTCTGATCTGACGAAAATAACTGCATTTAAAGGATTACGATTGGTTTTTTTTCATATTAGTTTTGAGATGGGCAGGATTTTCGTCACCCTTTCCCATTATGACAGCCTCGTATAACCCCACGTCCTTAGGACTGGGCCATGACTTGCTCAATTGCTTTTTTTGCGTATGTGTAAAAAAAGTATCGGGGGGGGGGGGATGATGGAGCTGTCAGGTAGGGGAGGAAGGGAAATAATCAACTGTCGTTCTTCTTGGGAGAAAAAGTTAAATTATATCTGAATAGTGTGAAAGTCTGCGGAACCCATCGAATTTTGTAAAACATATGTGTGTAGTTTTCAGCTAAAACTTGCACACATTTTTTTCTATGTCTGTCTGAAACATGCTATTTTAAGCCACTTGGTTTTATAGTGTGCAAACTCCCATTTTCTTCTCCAATTTTTTGGGCTGTGTCTGAGCAAAGAGTTCCAGGTTCGTAAAAATCCTGACTACGAGAAATCTTATTAAAAAACAAATCGCATCCAAGTGCACTTAAACCAGCCAGTGTTAGGCGGGGCTATATCTCGAAAACCAGCACACGACTTTTCTTTTACTTGAATTAAATTTAACCACAAATGTTGCAAAAATATGTTTACATCCTTAGAATCTGCTGTAATCGAAAACGTTTAATCAGGTTGAACTGAAGGTGCATGGCAAAAAAAAACATGAAAAAAAATTAGCCTGGAAGAAACAACCGAAGGAAGAAAAGCGGTGGAAAAACAACTTAAGGAAAAAGCCGAATTGTTTTGTCTATATTTTGTTATAGTTTTTCGTGTTTTTGTTACATGTTAGGTCAGGTTTTAGGTCAATTGCCCTGGGTCGTATTTCACCAGAAAACTCTTTTTCTGCAGTTTTTTTTTACTGTGGCTTCTTTTACTGACTTTTTTCCAGGCCTTTTTTCTGCAGCTTTATTCCTAGATTCAAATTGTGATACCCTGCGACAGGACACAAAGGATTTTCTATTACTGTTCAGAAATATACAATACCTGAAAATTTATTGCATTCTTCCCTGAAGTATGCTTCTCTCGCTGGAGTTTTAAAGCTGTTTAGAGACTGCCAGCTGCGTAACCCATCCTGCACATGCGCGAGGATCCTCTACAAAAGCATTTGGGCGAGGCCAGCCTGCCATCTTTTACCTCCAGCAGTAGCCGGAAAACGTCTACCTTCGCTTCTCTCCTCACATCACCGTCCTGTCTTCAAGCAACAGTCCGTCCTTTGCTCTGTCTCAGTCCTGATTTCAGCTGTCCGAATTTCAAGATCGCAGACAGCCAGCACACCCTCAAACGCACTACATCATTGCCCGATCCAAAGAAACGACGACTGATTCTGCAAACAAGATGGCCACCCCATCACCTCGCAGTTCGTTGCCTGCCGATCCGAAAATTGTTGTCACATCGATCTGTCCGAATTTTCTCTCGACTTGTCATCAGGTTCATCCAAGAACTCGGACTGTCCTTCTCTCAACAAGGTTCTGCCTCTGTCCTCATCTCAAGTACACGCCTTAATGGATCGTGCCATACGACAATTCAAGTACATTATCATCACACAGCCATTCCTACACTAAAGACTGGATTACCCACTCGTCCTCATCGTCTCTGTCCTGTCTTTGAGCAACAGTCCGTTTTTTCTCCTGCCCGTCCTCATTTCATGCAGTCCTTGTTTTTAAGTTCTCAGACAGCGAATGCACGCTCAAGCGGATTACACTATGGACTGTTCCCGTGAAATGACGACTTATCCAGCATCCAAGATGGCCGCTCCATCGCCTCGCTGTCCGTCGCCCATCGATGGCTATCAGTTTTTTCTTCAATTAAGAAGGCCAAGAAAAAGAAGCATTCTCACAGATCGCCTCTTTGAAGACGCCTCAATCTCTGTCCGATATTCCACTTGGTTTACCAGCATGCTCATCCACGAACTCAGGCACAAGCATCACACAAGCATCACCTTTGTCCTCATCTGAACCCCACGCCATAATGGACCGTGCTGTACGGTAATTCAAGTACAAGTCAACAACCAACAAACTACTTCATCATCATACAACCGTTCTTTCACTCAAGATTGGCCAACCAACTTGTTATACCTTTTACCATGTTTCGCCATTCCCATCCGAGTTTTCAGTTTTCGGACTGCTATCCAAGATGGCCGTTCCTTCATCCTGAAGCCCTTCACCAGTCGCATCTACTCATCAATGGTGTGGACTACCCTTAACACGATCTGCCTCTGCCCTCAAGTTAAGCACTCGCATTTTTGGATCATGCTGTCCGTCATTTCAAAAACAAGACCAAGCCATCCATTCAGTAATAGCCTTCATCATCCCTTGTCATTCTTTCACTCTGGATTGAGCTACGTATTCCTTGTCATCTCACAATCAACACCAAGCTTCGGGCAGGAAAAGACAGCTGTCCGCAGCATGAAACTGAAATTGTGGACATGACACATCCCACAGTAATCTTGCTTACGCATTCGTTTATAAACGACTCTAAAGTCAGAACGCAACAACTCATGGTCGACGAAAAATCCCGATTAATTTTCTTACAAGCCTCAAACCATCCATTGCTTCTTGATCCTCATCCAAGCCTGTCCCCGTCCTCGGATATGCCATTCCTCGATTAAGCAGACTGGACCACGCCAAAACTCAACGGAACACCGATGAACTCATCACGCACAACGATTCTTCCCTGCCCAACGTCAAGAACACGGATGTCATCCATGATTGTCAACACAAGACCAAGTCTCCTTATCCAAACTCGCACTTGTCTTCACAATCTCTCATCTCAAAGCCATCACGTGTTTTCTTCATCCTCATCAAAGTTCCTGTCCTCGGATATGACATCCTTCGTTAACCGGACTATACCAATGCCAGGATTTATAGAAACTTCGAATGAACCTTCGTCCTTCACCCTCTTTGCCTTTATCTGGTATATCCTGAATCATTATGACCCAGGACCATCCGTCACACAACGTTCCTCCTACAGTCTGCAAGTCAAGAACATGCACCCACCGACCGTATCATTAGAGTTTCTCAACATTAGGCTTAACCTCCCCACTTGACACACCTTCATCATTCAACTGTCATTCACACTTTCTGGACTGGATTACAAATTCTCTGCCATCTTCTGGACAGGCATCAAAGATCTTCTGAATTAAGCAGGAAAGACCGTCATCATCTCTTACATGGATCCAAATTACGGATTGCCACACCATTTATCCATTGTCCATCTGCACCAACCAAAAAAAGACGCCATCAACCGTCCGACGCTTCTTTGCATCATAAACTACAGTTGCTTCCACTTCAGCCTGCTGTCCCTCACTAGCCATCATCAGTCATCACAGCTAATTCGGAACATAAAGTATCTCCCTTCCGTTACAGATAGCCTTTGCGCTTTGAATCTGCTGAGACAAGTCACAGATAGCCGAAACACGTTTAAACCTGCCAAAAGACTGTCTCATTGGGAAATCGGCTCAGGCCCTTAGGAACCCATCATGCGGTGCCAACACCACAGATCGACGAGGTGAACCTTAAACGTCGAAATTGACAGGAAGCGAACACCTCTCACCTATCGGCTGTCCCACTCTGACAATCATTACAGCTGCTTCGGACCGTCATTTTTTGCTGCCTGCTGTCCCTTACCGACTTTCAACTCTGCGGCCCACAACTTCCTGTCATCCATATTCTGCACTCCAACACACAGTCGTCCTTCACCACCTGCTGTCCTAGTGAACAAAAATAGCAGTTCATTAAAACTTCCATCCTTCGCTGCCTGCTGTTCCTGGACGGCATTCGTTGCAGCTCTTTTTGGCCTTAGTTCTTCGCGGCTGGCATCCTTCACTGCTTGCTGTCCGTCGCCGACATCCATTCAAGTTTCCAGCTTCAGCAAGACACCATCAGATTCCTAGGACCGTCTTCCTGCTCTGCCTAAAGACCCTGACTGACTACAGTCACAACTCTGCAGCTGATCATCCGACGCTGCCTGTTGATGCGTAGTTTGGAGACCCCTGGTCTACAGCTCGGCTCCACACGATTGAGAAACCTTTCCCAACACAGCCACAGCCTGACTACTGCTCAACAGCTCTACTGCTATCCTGTCCTTCGCCAACTACCGATCGCAGTCCCAACCCTTCCACTGTTCTGAAGCCGACTATCATTGCAACTTCCTGACACTATCTTTTTACAACAGTTGGCCCTTACCAATGACACCACCAACTCTCGTCATTTCCTTCGTCAGCTACCCTTCACCAAGGACCACAACAGGACAATCCAGATGAATGCCAGTCGTCAGAAACTCTCCAACATTACAGTTTTGCGATGATTCTGATTTGAAGCTCACCCACCATCCTTCTTCCAAGATTAACGATCGTATCTCACTCACGAAAACTGTCATCATTTCAAGACATCCCGAAAGCAGGTCCACCAATCCACAACATGTCGTACTCAAGACCTTCAATCAGAAACTTTGTCAATCTTACAAACATGACACTGCTCTTTTGAACCCGGCACAGCCCTGCAAGCCCACATTCAATTTCTCAACAGACGCAGAGATTGAGTCAAAGAAGGAAAAATTGAAAATGAAACACCCAGAATTTCAAGCAAAGCAACCTGCCCACCAATCATCACAATCCATGACAGCCACAGGAAACGCTGGTTTCATCAAAATAAGAGGTCCCTTCACACCTATCACGGACCTTCTCATTTCTCTGTTCTTCAATTCGGAAACGCAACACATCTCCAAGACGACCAGTGCTTCTCACCCCTCAACAAGCAATCGTGGTCGATCGCCCATCCACACAATGTTCCTTTCCAGACTGGGGCACATCCACACTCCTCTCCTGCCTCATAGGACCTTGTTTCGAACCCCTGCATAACATCCTCCCTATTTTCCTGACCCACATTACTGGCTTTATGACCACACTGACATACAGTCCTCACTGCAGCAAAATTCAATCTTACCAGTGGACCTCACCTGCAAACTTCACACAGGACAACCACAACACTGCCACATCAACCAACGGATATCTACAAACTCCCAGAAGTCGTAACCAGTCACTCTTCCCACCCCTCTCAAGAGTGGATTAAGGATCACCTTCACAGACTCAACACAACTCAGGTCAAGTCTGTCGCCCACCGTGCTCCCGCTGACCGCAGCATCACTTGCACTGACAACAACACTAGTAGCACAACACATGGACTCAAAACGTGCGGTATCCTGAACCTTCCACTAGTGACATCGGCAGCCTCACAATGAAGACAGTCAACAGAACCATCACTCAAGAAATCAGATTGCATCGTCTGAGACCCATCATCACTGCCAGACATGTTATCAATCCTCCTTAAGCAATGAAACAGATACCGACAAAAAGCATGACTCATCTTCCTTCTCGGACAACCACTTCCGTAGATTAACCCATATTGCAGATTTTCTGTTTCATAAAAGTGTGAAGTGTAATTTTTTTAGGGGAAGCCAGCTCGTAACCCTAGGGTCCTTGTCAAGGGTGCCCACCACCCAAGTTGACGAGGTCTACTGAAATGCTACAAATTTTCAGGTGTTGTATATTTCTGAACGGCAATAGAAACGAAATTTTTCCGGCCCTCCTGCCTGGCCGGCTGAAAATTGTTTCTGTTGCCTGGTAGGAAATATACAATACCTGAACCCACCCTGCCTCCCCTCGAATGTCCACTAGACAAATCGAGAGGGAAAAGATGCCGGGCTAGTCTCGCCCGTATGCTTTTATAGAGAATTCTCATGCATGCGTAGGATGGGTTACGCAGCTGGCAATCTATAAACAGCTTTAAAACTCCAGCGAGAGAAGCATGCTTCAGGGAAGAATGCTATAAATTTTCAGGTATTGTATATTTCCTACTAGGCCACAGAAACAATTTTCAGCCGGCCAGACAGGTAGGCTGGCAAAATTTCGTTTTTTTCTTCTTTTAGCCTCAAATCACCTAACACAAACCAACCATCATAAACAGGCTAAATTTTGAACTTCACTGGTTTTAGAAGCTTAAAGATCTGGAAAGAAATAGTATGGAGGGACAAACCTCGTAATTCTTCACATTCCTCCTTTCTTGAGCTTGCAAACCACCTTAACTCAGTTTTTTCCTTTTTTACTTGGAGCCACACTTATCCCTACACTGACTAAAGTAGCCTGGTAGATATCACACTAGGGACTAAGTCGGATTCACCTTTGCAGTTATTGGTAATATCGGGCAACTAACCTCTGACCTTGACATTCGTTTTAATGTAATCATGGTTTACAAATTATACACAAAAAATAATAAACCATTTTATTCAACGGTTCAGTATTTTTTATATTAGCCTATGCTTGACAAACTTAACAAAATATTAAATAAAACCACCCACCCACTCTGCATATTTTGCCATGTATCCCATGATATAAAGGATGGATTCTATTTTGCCCCTATGCATTTGCTCAACGGGATGCAATCTCTCTGATCCATCCTGCTGTCTTGGGGAACAGATTTTAACAGTTTACCCCAAGATAGTGTAACGGTCCTTGTGGAGTCGTCACTTGTGTGCTCCACAATGGCAGCCATCAATTTCATGTCAATATGTTAACCCTACCAAGATACCCCTTTAACTACTAATAGGCTCTTCTATAATTATATATTGTATTAAGTTGCATCACATGACTTCCTGTTATAATTGTATTTAAAGAGAAGTAAACAGGAAGTTCGCTGTCTTATCAGCTGTAGCCTACACTCTGGTAGTCCGTGTGTTTATTACCATTGGTGCCCACGCTGGGCTAAGGTGTGTCCCCGCCTAGGACATCACAGTCCTACTAGGTATTAACTAATAGGCGTTACTTCTCTTTCTTGTTGCCGATTGGAAAACATGATATAACCTGCGAATTTTTGCATTCGTTCGTCACAATGCTGTGTTTCCTGGAGGTTTTTCGGTTCCGCGTAGCCGCCAGCTGCATAACCCGGCTGCGCATGAGCGGCACAGTGCTCCTCTATAAAAGTGCTTTTGTGCGAAAGGTAGGTCATATTTCCTCCAGCGTGTCACCATGCCACTTTGTTTCCCACTTTTCGTCCTCTGAAGATCTTAAGTTTTTGTTGCCTGCAGTTCCGCCGCTACGAAGAGCCCAGCCATCTCCATCATGCCCAAAGCCACGAAAGAAGCCCAGAAGTATTTCCTACCCGAACAATCTCTCCTCTGCCCTTCAACATGCCTGCGACTCACTCCAATGTCGTTGCCGGCTTTTCGGGCCCAACTGCCCTTTTGCATCCTTCGACTCATGACTCGGCACTCGCCCATCCTGACCCACTGCCACTTTCATCGGATATCTCAATATCATCAACACTGCCGCAACCTCGCCGAACCAGGCTGGCCAAGTTACATCATTCTCACAGCTGGACTTGTCTGCATTAGAAGAGGAGCTATGCTTGGAGAAAGACGTCTATGTTCAACTGAAGTTGAAGTTTGGACGTGCCTCGTCTCTTGGGTCTTTTCACGAAAAGCACTTGCCTCTATCTCCTTTCGACCACTTTTTCCTTTCAACTCGCCAGGCCCACCAGTCGGTTTCCTGCAGCGAAGGAGACAATTACACGACACACTGGGTTAGAATGACTTCAAGCGAAAACAGCAACAAGCATTCTGTTTCAGCCACCTGACATGGAACAAAAAGGCATCGCTCCTCTTCAACTACCGCTGACGAGGTTTTCGTCGAACTGAAGTTTCTGCTGCTCGACGTTCAACTGAACCCCTCACGGACCAGGATGACAGCGAAAGCATTCGTGACTCCGCATCGGTTCTACAACAACGAACAAACCCGATGCCGCCTCCTGCACCGCTTAACGAAAAACCTCCTGATCGCCGCATACATATTCCAGATGATGCCGCTGAGGACAACCTTCCATTCCTCTTTTGGAACTCTTCAAGATGGTGGAAGACACGGTACCTGATTGTCCTTCACAAACTTTCCAATCTTTAGATGCTCCTGTCATCAACTGTGGTTTAACATCTGGCTTTTTTTTGCACTACCTGACCGGAATTTCAAGCCCCGCACCCTTCTTGGCCAATCCACCACGCTGCTCACTTGCTTACTCCACAATGATGGTGCCATCTTTGGGAAAGGAGAGCATCTCGAACTCTACAAGGAGCCGCTGCCGTCCGCTGCCGCTGCCGTCGTCGGGCCGGGAATCATCCTCCTTCAGACCTTTAGGCGACAGTGCAACCATGCGGAAACCGGAAATCACTGCACACATCCTTTTCGACAAGGACAAATGCCTTCGGCTTGACCTCTGCCCCACTTCTCAAGACGGCGTTCTGAACACGGCTGTAAACGCCTTGTGCGAAAAGCTTTCAACAAGCCCGACCCCCACCTAAGTCAAGCACTTGTCAACGCTGATCTCGCAACTTTTTCAGGAAGCCTTCTTTGCCACACACCATCACTTTCAACAACACTTTACTCTTAAGGGACATCGCCCTCAACACGACTTTGAAACCGAATTACTCAACCAAGTACCAGTTGCGTAATTTGCTGATCCACGAATCTGACACCCTCTTTCGTGGGCTTCTCAGGCCTGGCACCGAATCTTGATGTCTCTAGGAAGCCAAAGCCAAACAAACAAAATTATCAACAAAAGCCCATTACAAGTCCACAAGGCCCTTTTCGCACCAAAATACCAATGACAACTGCCAAAAACCAAGTATCAGACCAACGCCAACGAATATCGTCGCTCCGAAAACAACCAGCCCTTCGCTCCAAGCCAACCAACAACACGAAAGGACGAAACAACAGAAGCGCCACTCCCGACAGAGAAAGCCGCTACTCCTCTCCAGGGGCAAGGAGCTAATCCCGAATAGACCAATGACACCACACGTCTGAGCAGCTTTTCGGTGGGAGCACGACTACGCCATTCTTCCCCACCTGGGAAGAATTACGACACAACCACAAAACTCTGTCAATCATTCAAGACTGATTTCTCCCAACACCGAGAGGAAAACTGAATCCTGCCTTTAACGTGAAAGCGCTTTTACAGAGGAGGACTACGCAGCTGGCGACTTAAAGGAACCAAAAAACCACCAGGGAAACACAGTATTGCAAGGAACGAATGCAAAAATTCACAGGTTATATATAATTTCCTAGGCAAAAGAAACATCTTTCAGCTTGCCCAGTCTGGGGCAATGGCAAAATTAAGTTAGTCAAAGAATGTGGTTGTGATGAATAGCTCGCATATTATTTCAAGGAAAAGGCTGTGTCAATAGTCAGATCTATGTGCATTACGAGCTCCCTATTGACAAATGGGCGTAGCAGGGAGGTTGCAGTATCATGACCAATTTTGGGGATTCCTTGGAAGGACTTCTACTAGGAAGATTCTTAATGGAATAATCCAAACCTTCAATATCTTTGGATTGGAAATAGATGCAAATTTTACGGGTGTGTTGAGTGTTTGGGTTAGCGGGGAATGTAAGGTATAAATAAATATGCCCACACATCTTCAGCGATAAGAAACTAGAATGAAAGACATCGTCAGTTACCACTCTGGCTCAACTTTTGAAGACATAGGATAGATTCATAGTTTATTTTATTTTTAACTATATCAAGGATTGAACTTTAATTCTTTATGAACCTGCTCACCATATAGTTATTCACTCTTTTCCTAATCACCATGGCAACGACTTTCCTTTCAAAACCGACAAATTATTTTCTTGCATAGCAATACAGGGTGGTCCACAAAAAACTGACGACCCAACATTTTCTAATTTCAACTTTTGTAGTTAGCAACCCCTCAGAACTAGAATAGGACAGAAAGCAAATCTAATAAAACGGGAAGATATGTCCTCTCCTGGTTCTGAGGGGTGCTTACTAGAAAAGTTGGACTTAGAAACTCTTGGGTTAAGTTTTTTGTGGACCACCCTGTATTTTTTTTTATTTCAAGCCATTTAACATATCTTTTCGAATCACCATGATTTTCTTTTAAAACAATTTATGCAGCAACTTTTATTTGAAGCCACAATTCCATTATTTTTAACGGCAAGGTAACTCTTCCCGCCCAACCTACCTGTACCGTACGATTTTATGCCGTACGAAAAACAAAAAATAGTTGCTGCCTACAAAGCCAACGTACCCGAGAGGCTTTCAACAAGGGTTTTGAGACAGTGGGCTTGCGACGAGAAAGTTCTTTGGGCTAGAGGCTTTTGACAAAGGTTCATGAGGCAACCGGCTTTTGACGAAAGTTCTTTAGTGTGAGAGGCTTTCAACAAAGGGTTCTGATGTTCATAGTGATCGGCTGGTCAATAGAGGCATACATCCACTGACGAATTAGCATGTCGGGCAAAGTTCAATGTTGGGCCAGATGCTTGATCTTGACGTGACTTGGTCAGCTTCAGGGTGAAGCTTCTTCATGACGTGTTCACGCGACAGTGGTGAATGGGCGGCTGCCACCTGTTGGATGCAGAGGCAAGGAGTCCGGCCGAGGATAGGGTGGCGGGACGGTTCCTGTTTGAGAGTGAACCGGGAGGCTTTGAGGTAGGCTTCAGAAGAACTTTCGATAATCCATGGTAAGGTTGCAGGTGGTGACGAGGGTTGAAAGCTTCGGTACCAACGGCAGGTGGAGGATGGCAGGCTTGATGAAACGAGAGGGACATCACTGCCGTTGAATTCAGTCGATCCATGAAGATATCATCGACGAAAGATTTGGGCGAAAGTCGAAGACGATGGAGGGGGGGGGGGAATTGAGGCTTAATGGCGCGTCGACAGCTTGGTCATTAGCGCCAACCTCAGTCACAGTGCAGTGGTCCGGGTTGCCACTGCACCACACATTACAGAGATATTATTCAAACCCCTAATCTAAATCTTGTCATACATCTGTACCTCCTGCAAAAATTGAAAAACACCGGACAGGAGGACAGACGATGGAACCCCATCTTGGAAGGCTTCAATGGGTGCGTCTCGTAGGCGATGCGACTTCGGCATGTTACAGGCGAGAGAAGATGCGACGCCATCTTCAACGTTCAGCGAAAGCTAAGGTGAGAAAATACTACGCCATCTTGGACTTTTGACGAAAGCTTGGGTGAGAACTTGAGAATATACGCCGGCATATTGGACTTTTGACGAAAGCTTCTTGTTCTGAGTCTTCTGCGAGGCAATAGTTGCTAGCTGCAGTCTTCAAGAGGCGAAATATGAACTGGGTAATAAGGAGCGATGAGTCTTCGGCGTGAGCTTTTGGAAAAGAGATGCCCATCAGGCTGGGCCGTCTGCTTTTATAGGAGGGCTGCGGATGGCGACGCATGCGCAGTGGGGTTGTGCACTGGCCGGATCAAGAGAGCGAAAAACCTCAAGAAAGGAACTGACTGCAATAAAATTTACAGGTAGTAGAAATTTTTTCACCGACAACTAGAATCTAAAACTTACCAGGGACCCCTGGTCGAAGTTTGTTTTTATTGCCTAAATGAAAATACTTTTTACCTTTATTTTATTGTTAGCAATCCCTAGTGATGAAAAATTGGCTTCTCTGCCGAGCTCGCAGCTCCCCTTCTTTGTGCCATGCGCCAGTACAGGTCTCAGTATATAAACGTTCAAGTTTAGGCAATCATCATCTTTCTTCCTCTCAAGAAATTGGTCTCGAGAGGGGAGGTTGGGCGAGTAAAGGTAACCTATATTTTCATTTAGATAATAAAAACAAGCTTCCACCAGGTGCCCCTGGTAAGTTTTAGTTTTTAGTTGCCTGTCTTTTCTATTGTTATCAAGACCTCGTCAAAAAATGGAGGAGGGACCAACGTTGACGAGTACCCGTGCTGCGAACCAGCGACCCCAGAATGACAGATTCTGGGAACCGACCATCGGTCCAAGGTGGATCAAGGTTAATTGAAGAAGCCCCGGATGATGGTCCGATGCCCGTTGTATCAAACGAGGGAACTGGGAGGAAGACCAGGAGTCGGAAGACGGTCGCATTCTGGGTCCATGGAATGAGCCGAGTGCATAAGAGAAATGACAACACATTACCTCGTGGTAATCATTGTCTGAGCGGGTTTCAGATGATGGTGATCTTGTAAGGCGCATGGCGACTGGGAGCAGTGTAGTGTGGAGGCAAACTCCTGAACAAGGAAATGTAGTGTGGAACATGGGACCGTTGTGGTTACCGTAAAGATGGGGGTCAACCAGTGTGACGTGTTCATGTCGGTGTCGTGTGGTTGGAAACAGCACAGTTGACGAAGGGCTTCTTATTACTGTTGTTGACGTTATCTTGAAGGACAGGGTTTATTAAGTTGTCGAAGATGAAGAGTCCCCAGAAATCGGTGCCACAGTAGGCCACGTGAGATACCTATCGAAAGAAAGGCCAGGGCACTCCCTGAAGGTTGACACAATGGTGGCGTTTGTCGGTCGCAATCCAGAAAACAGGGAGAAAGAAGTGGCCGTGGTGAGGGACCGGTTCTTCAACACCATGATAGGAAAGCCCAGAGATCGTTGGGAAAATGAAATACGAAGGCAGGGCTCAGGAACCGAAAGCCACCCCGGCAGCCTTGTGATGATAGTCTATGGACGGAAGATGACAGCAGAAGTGCGGAGCAGGGAAATAGTCCTGGAAAAACTGGCACGAGGACAGAAGTAGGGTCAAACTGACAGACACTCTATGCAGATATGTTTGAAAAGGACAAGGACAAAGGACAAAGGAGGCGGTTGGCCATGCGTTGATGAGAGGACCAATATTTGGCAAAATTGTAGACTGGCGACCGGTGGAGTTATAGAAGTGGTTGTGATTAGAACCGTGTGTGGTATCTTTGCAGAGGAAAGATGGGAACCACTGGGACTGGTGACTCCGGGGAAGCAGAGATCGTAGTAGAATCACGTTTGGTAACGGTTGAGATTGTTATGCTGGGCAAGACTAACATGTCTGGCCACTGGAAGAGGTTGTGGTGTGGGATGAACGCCGTAAAGGAGCAGCAGTGTGATGGGAACGTCTTGATTCCGAGATCGCTGTGTGCCCGCCAGGTAGCGGGTGACCAATCAATTGGAAACATTCAGTTGAAAGTGTTGAAACAGGTTGAATGCTGGCGGACCAAAGGGAATGTTCTTAAAAAAAGTGGAACGAATAGTGTCAGATGATGGAAAATGCACTCCGAATGCTTGAGAGGGACTAATTGGAACCGTGGACAAGGGTGTGTACACCGAAGGAGATCTAGAAGGTAGGACCGGAGGCACCGAGACAGGAGATGTCGAAAGTAGTGATGAGGTGAAGACGTCTGTGGTAGAGCTGCAGGAACTGATGGCTAAAGGTACCGGTGACCGTCAAAACGATGGTGGAGGAACCGTAATTGTAGAACCTGGTGAAGAAGAGGAAGAACCGGTGCTGGTAGTCACTGGTTGTTCCGAATAGTACCATCGGAGTTGAGGCAGGTGGGGACCGTGGAAACCCATTGGAGACTCGGGTAAAGATGGGCGATGCACTCTTATCAAGTGTCGGCATATTCCGAAGAGCAGGCCTGGTGGGGCCCAGAGTGGCACTGTTGATGAGGACTGGTACACCACTTCTTACATTGCTGGATGGAAGTAGTCTTGAAGATCAGGTCGTAGAGAGGAACCTTGTGGAGACAACAAGACGCAGGAAGATGTTCCTGTAGAAACTAGATGTAGATTTACTGCAGTGTAGTAGTGAAAGAATCGTTGACAGGCCAGCAGCTGAGCTGTAGAGTGATGTTGAACAACACTGCGGTTCCCTTGGATGTCTTGAATAGACCTATAGGCCCGGGGGGGGGGGGGCCCTTGGACCGAGGCATAAGTTAATGTCGGTGTGTTAACCTAAAGAGGCGGTTCAAGGAGACAGAAGGCAGGAACTATCGGCTAATGTAAATGCTCATTGTACAACTACGGTCCCCTTGGGCTTCCTTAACAGACCCAAGGGTCTGGGGAACCATGAACTGAAGTTCAAGGGGACCATGGACCAAAGCTGACGGAAACAACGAGTCGTGGACCGAATGGAGGATCCAAGTGATAACAGCTAGGTTCTTGTTACAAGAGACAGGCGACTGGAGGCAGGAGTTGCCGAAGAATATACTCAGGAATGAATCCAGGAGTTGCCGAGGAACTCATCGTGCCTACAGAAGGTCGCAGGAGGAAGAGGTGAAGGAGTTCTGACCGAGAACACAGGGAACTGAAAGTGGATCACAGGAAACGGCTCCGGGTTCGGCCTCGGCCTGGGTCTGAACACTTAGCAGCAGTGCCCTGTAAACGAACAGAAGCTTCAGTGATGGAGAACGGAGGAGACCGAGTGTCAGGTCTCAGGGACTGGTCCGAGGGACCAAGGTAGAAACGTGTTGCCGATGCATCTATCTACAGGAGTGTCGGATGACCAGAGGCATCTTGAATGGTTTGTTTTGGCTACCATGGTTCCCTTTAACATGGTCGTGGGCTGGAGGGACCGTGGGCAGAGACCAAAAAGAACAATAGACAGGGATCCTGTTGTGGAAGAAGGTGGGTCAAAGATGCAATGACAGGTGAAGAGGTCTTGATGTCCAAATGCTGTGGTCAAAACGAAAGGACAGCGCAAGTCGCAAGCAGGCATAAGCCTCAAATGTGACGAACGTGGAATGTTGACCAAAGGTCAGGAGGAGTCCAAAAGGTCTCGCAGCGCCAAATGAGAAAGATAGGAGAGCTGGAGAGAGCGACCACATGCCATGGAAGCTAGAGAAGAAAGATGAGGCACAGTCCCATGCCAACGCTTTTATACGAGTGCGTCACGCATCCGCTCATCAAGGCTACCGAGCTGTCAGGCATAGGCTTATGAGGATTTCTTCTGTGTAGGGTTGATTGCATTATGAGAAGGATAAATTGCAGGCAGTTCATATTTCGTGGTCGTGTAGAAATTATGATAATGGTAAGCACGCATTCATTTATAATAAGGTTAGAAGTATACATTTTGGTACAGAAAAAAATTTATTATGAATATAAGGTGAACATGTTCGATAGAAATTTCCAATTAAGTGCTTATGGCATACAAACTCAATCTATCAAATACACAATATTGAACTCTTACCTACTAAAGCTAAATAGGTTGTTTAGTAATTTTGGAAAGGCTATACTGAGAACTCAACTTTCTGAAAGTGAACAAATCTCAATCAAGTGATATTGCTCAATGGTGAAGAGTCAAGTTTTTGTAAAAGCAAAAGTTCATTAGTAAACTCTGATGTCTTGGTTGGGTGAGCAGTCCGCGTTCCTAGGTTTCCTGGTATACAAATTCTTTTTGAACAATAATAGTTCGTAAAGATACAGCAGAAAGTGGTAATGCAAGATTTGATGGTTTTCTTCTGAATTCTACCAGTTACCAGGGCTACCACATGTCATAAAATTGTCACACAATTTTGTTTGTTTCATAAATATAAAAAAAACCTAAGAAATTTGCAGAAATGCTGTAAAATAATTCACACTAAATGAGGACGAACTTTTCACAAGTGGCCCATACAGAAGTCAAGATTTCTAAAAACGCCTCCGTTTATGGGGGACGAATGGCCTCCCCATCTCCTATCTTGTAATTTTAACAAGATTGTAAGCAGGGAAAAGAACACATTGTCACAATCGGAAGAACTACTATTACTCTTGAATTTTCGGTGGTTTAAGCTGTGTAAAGGATGTTACACACAGCTACTAGGATTCTTATTTGCTGTTCCGACCACCTTCATCAAAAACAAAACCAAATTACAGTTCAATGGCTACATCAGTGTCAGTGCCATTCACGGGGGGGGGGGGGGATGGAATAACTAGGGGGGGGGAACGCTAGAGGGGGTTCGGGTAAAAGGAGGACCCTCATCAGGTGAGTGTCGTATTCAAAAGAAGCTTCTGCACTGTCTTCCTAAGCAGATCTTCAGGTTCGGGGACTTCCGTGGTAAGAAAAAACACCTTGCTGTTGTAGCACATGTTGGAATGGTGGAGGGGAGTGGTGTATTGAATTCTGTGCATGTCTTGTAGATATGGTTACATTGGCGAGAATTCCTGGCAGGGATCAAGGCACATCTAGGAGTCATGAGAAACAGAAAAGCTACTAATGGAATCACCATGCATCTGAATGTTAATACTGTGGACGTCATCGATTGGGAAGCTGCTACAGTTCATCAATCCAACTCTTCCAGTGAGTCCCAACTCAGGGGGGCTTGAATCCCCTGGCCATAAGGCATTTTCAAACACAGAGGGTGGCCCCCAGCCCTGCCTATGGGAGAATAGGACAACTGGTTCCACCAGACTTCTCAGACCTCAACCACCTGTGGGAAAAACAACTTAACTACCATACAGATCAGTGGTACACGAGTTGACATGGCTGATTAGACTGGCACTGATACTGATGTTACATTCGAACTGTAATTTGTTTTTACACTTCTGATGAAGGTGGTCGCAACAACAAATGTGTATTTAATGTCCTTTGCACAGCTACAACCACCGAAAATCCAAGAGAAATAGTAGTTCTTCCGCTTGTGACATTGTGTTCTTTTCCCTGCTTACAATGCCATTCCTATGTCACAGTAATCAACGATTGCCAGTATTCAAGATTGTTTACAAGATTTTGAAGAATTGTTCCATTTTTTAAAAACTGTGTTGGATACAAACAAGGTTAAAAAAATTTTTTTGAATATTTTAAAGAACATGACTGTTAAACCAGCCTTTCCTTTCATTGAAAATGTGAGATTTCCAAACATTTGGAAATCGTTTGGCTATAGCATATCATCCACAGGTAACCTGAGTAGTCACAAGTAATGCTTACTTTGGGGTGAGTGAGATTATATTGGAGCGGGGGGGGGGGGGGGGACGAAAGGCAGCGAAGAATGAAGGTTGAAGAGCTGCAATGATGGCTAGTGAGGGAAAGCAGGCAGCTGAAGATGAAGGTTCGAAGTTTGGTCAGCTGTAAGTGTTGGACAGCGAGTGAGAAAATGCGTCAAAGGGTGAAGGTGTAAGCGCTACACGATTGTTGGCTTCGAACAGCAGGCAGTAGAGGATGAACGTCTGAAGATGCTGCTATGAAGGTCGGCGAGGGACAGGAGGCAGCGAGAGGCGAATGTCAGAAGGTGCTGCGATGAGGGTAACAAAGGGACAGCAGGTAGCGGGTCCTTTTGTGACCAGAGCTCGAAATCTTTCTCCTCAGGGTTGAGTAAGACTCCTCAATGTCATCTTCACAGCAGTCCAAACGGGGGGGGGGGGGGGAAGAGGTGACTGTCTTTCGTCTTCAGTAAATTCCCTTAATGTAGCACTGCCTTCCTGCGTCTGACTGCCAAGTGATTACGAATGTGCAATTGGGACATGAGCGATTGGCGAACAAATTGGCAATTGGTGCTTGAAATTCCTCTGCGAGACAGTACAGGCCAACCACAGGGTTTAGGATCGCATTCGCGGCCCCCTATGACTGCAAGATTCTCAGCATGAAAGGGTAAGGGACAATTGACCATCTGGGGAATCACTATGAGGACGATTGCAACATGAATGACGGCAGTTGCCAGTAAGAAAAACCCTGCAGTGAGGGCTGCCAGTTGCGGTATTCTTTCTCATATTGCTGGTTTCATCCTTGAGATTTTAGGTTGGTTGGATCGGGCCAGCTCTGTGACCCAAGCGTGCATGAGCGCACCCCTCCTATTAAAAGAGCTTGCCACGAAAGTATTGCATCTTTTGTTCTGAAGTTTGCAGGGTTTGACTTCTTTCGTCGAACGCCCAGCTGCACCTCACCACCTACCCTCGGCATCCCTCTACCGCCTCCGGCCTGTGGGACTGCCCCTTCTCTGCATTGGCTAGAGTTTTGGCATAGCAACTGTGTCAGCCCAGTTACACTCTGCTTCTTTCCTGCCACTGACCGGCAAGTGCCTGCGTCTGTTTGGAACCCATTTCTTGCCCGGCCAGAAAATTTCGGTCCCTGCCATACTCACCCCATCATAGCTTCAGCAACTACGGGAATTATCGATGGCTCCAGTCACGCCATTCGGCTCGTCTCTTTCATGGTGCTGCCTGCTCTACTTAACGAAAGCAAGCTTCTTTCATCTCCTGTGGCTCCGTTCTCTTTCGGCAGTAACACAAAAGGTGGCTCCCAGCATTGCTGCCAGTTGTTTCGTCACCTGTCGTCTGCCCTTCTCTTCTTTCGTGACAACGACATCTGCATGGAAGAAGGCCCCCCTAGTTTGACGCAAGCTTTGTGTCATCTTCGGGAGCCAATCAAAAGATTTCGTTTTTCTCCTTCATGACGATAACCAGCAAACACATGGTCAAGTCTTCCTTCGTCATTTTCCGCTCAGTGCTCTCTTTCTCCGACAGGGGTTCCACTGACGTCTACATCAGTTGATGCAAAATTCTTTTGTTTTCTGCCATTCAGTTCTCAGCTTCTTTCGTGGCCACTACACCTAGCACGAAACATGCCCTCCTGAATTGAAGAAAGTTTCCTGCTGTCTCAGTCATCTGCTAATCAGGCTGCCTTGGGTTCAGCCACCCTATCTGATCCGTTTCAGTCAAGTCACGCATTCTTTCGTAGCCACTATCTTGATGCAAGAACAACACGAAAGACAATTCTTTCCTCGAATGCCAGCTCTGGATTCTGCCACCGTAGCATCAGGTTCCAGTCTGCTCGCGTCTTTCGTGACCCCTGCCTAGGTGGGGAGCTCAGCACGAAATACTCTACACCATTGACCGCCGCCTTAAAGAGTCTTGTAGTTTTTGCAAGATGACGTTCCAGTCCATCCTACTGATAGTGACACATACGGAGCACGGGTAGGAGAAATAAGTGCAAGTGCAATGAATTTGGCACGATGGATGAGGGTCATAACGTTGCTTGCTCGATACTATTCCAGCACAGGCCCATGTGTCAGGTTCACTGGAAACGTGTGCGGATAGATCGTTAGAAATTTCCACAGAGGCCGACGCAGAAAGCCCGCCATGTTTATGTAACAGCATGATGGCTGATGGATGACAACGATGAGAAGCGACAGTGATGAGGGAGTGGCAGTTCAAGTCAGAACGATGCTGATTTCCCACCAAAGCGCGAGGTCTGATGGGTAGGGCGTGAGTTCTTGTACTGCCTTGAGTTGCCAGTAGTAGGAATGAAGGCCGAAGCTGATTGTGTGCTGGGAAACGTCGGAAAAGGGCGATAACCCTGACCAGCGACGAGTGATGTTGTGGGGTTATTGTGCCCATCCGAGAGAGAGAGACACTGGTTGTGGGCCGAAAAGAGCTGTGTCGGGTGTGACAGGAGAACTCTCAGTCTTGCTTGTAGCTATTGTCCTATGAATTTCTTTGTTCTGTCAGTCTCCTAATGAATGGGGGGGGGCTAGGTGACCTGATGATTAGCATGACCGTCTCTTGTACCAGAGGTCCCGGGTTCGAGTTCTGCCCTCAGCCACCCATGGCATTTTCAGGTAGAGAAGGGGCATGTGTTGACTCATGCTCATGTCGATTGTTGCATGTAAAAGAACCTGGGAATCTACAATGGGATTTACCTAGCAAAATTGTCCCTCTCTCCCTCTGGTGCATGGCTAATGCTGAGTGCGCGTTAAACAACAACAGTTTCCTAATGAAACAAAAAGCAGGGTGGGACGAAAAAGAGAGAGAGACCCGGGGCTAATGTAACCATGAAGTGGGGCCGTGTGATGGTCATATGAGTAATCGTCGAACATTTTGCAGGCCAATCGAGATTAGAACGAAAGAGAAAATCTGGTCACGAGGCAGTGGTGTGAAAAGTCGAGGGAAGATGACCGAAAGTGACGAGGCAGGCGACAAGTGATGGTCAAGACCGACCACGAAGAATGATATGTGAAGGAAGGCGATTGGAAGGATGGCGTCAGCGAAGCGGCGAGTGTTCCATGAGGAAATCAGTATGCAGCTGGCACAAAGATCATGTGAAAGGGGTGGATGCGTGGATTCAGGCGGCAGGATGTGCACAAGCAGGTTCATCGGCGGCAGCAGATGGTCGGGTCATGGACAATAGGCCGAAAGAAGAGGTTCGATGTAAAGTCATGCAGAGGAGAAGCCCGGCAGAGGATCCCGAGAAGCAATGTTGGGGGGGGGTCGCCGGATGTTCGGAGGCAGCTCCGGATCGATGGTCCGTAATGAGACAGGATTGAAAGAAAAACCCAAAGTCTTGCGAAGAGCCAAAGCATTCTGAAGGGTGAAAGACAACGTGAATGTGGGTCGTACGGGATGGGAGAAACAGACTAAAATTAGAGGGCTTGACGGATGATGCAGTGAATCCAAAATAGGCGAGGTGGACGAAGAAGAAGCGGGTGATGCGGGCGGTGTGAGCGACGAGCTGATGCCATCATCAAGAATAGAGGGCGGTACACCGGTGATGGGGGAGGGGTCTTCTTCGACGACGCTTTCGGGAAGTCCTAATCTTGCCATGGGTCTAGAAGGTCTTTCAGAGATGTAGAGGGAAAAGTGAAAGGTCCGTGCTTGATGAAGCGTTCAGGAAAAAAGATGCCACTCCATTAAGACGGAAACTCTTATGGAGGGGAGCACATGTGCACCTAGTGTGCCAAGCTGGGCATCTCTTCTTATCTAAATCCTCTAAGGGAAAGGCAACATTCGGAGAAGGAAAGCAAATAGCGCAAGTAATGAGAATTCCTACCAAAGGCGTAACTTCAAAATTGGGGCCCGGAGGCGGGAGTGTTGTGGAGGCCTTCCCCCCCCCCCCCCCCCCCCC
>JAHWFP010072639.1:80043-130750 GCA_023313725.1 Lithobius niger | reverse complement strand
CCCAAGGTTATTTATACGAGCACGAACTGGTTTTGATTTTCTTTTTTTTTTTCCGTTCGTGCGTGACTCATGACTTGTGCTTCACGCTTTCAATGGTATAATTACAATGGAAACTGGTTGTCTGTCGCGGTAGATTGAATTACTCTTAAAGGAAAACTTCGTGTACGAAACTGTGAACATAATTTGTCACAGAAAGAACGACTATGACCTTCTGTTATTCGAATTAGATTTAAAAGGAACATTGTGTATACAAGTCGATTGCAAATCGTTAGACACAAAAAGAACGACATAACATTTTATTTCATGTTTGCTAAATCAGCACTGTTTGTTTGTAGTTAAAATGGTTTCCTTGTCCATTTCTTTTCTGATATTCTAATACATCCATTGTAGTTAAAACGGTTTCCTTGTCCATTTCTTTTCTAATATTCTAATACCTACAGAGATCTCAGTGACTTCGAGTACTTTCTTAGATTTTCAATATATGAGAGGGGTATAGAGGGGTAAATAGGGGTAAGAAGGGTAAATCATGTTGGGTGGGTAAAACACTTAATTGTGACGTCATTTCCGGATGAAAAATGCATTTTTTGACGTCATTTCCGGTTTGTGACGTCATAGATCCAATATGGCGGATCCAAGATGGTGACATTTCCGGTGTGTTAGTACGTACACCTTCTTAGGCCGGAAATGACATTAAAAAACCGGAAATTTACGTCAAAAACCGGAAGTGACGTCATAAACCGGAAGTGACGTCATAATCCAAGATGGCGGCGGTGGTCACGTGACCGGAAGTGATGGTACTGCGTACACTTATCTTACTACTTCGGGACGCTTTCAATGTGGATTGGGGAGTGAAGCGGTTTCACGAATACGTTTATGGTCAGCGATTCATACTACAGTCTGACCAAGAGGCCGTAGTATGGATTTTCGGCCCTAAAAAAGGAATACCGCAAATGGCAGCCGTCAGGGTTCAGCGTTGGGCAGTAATGCTTAATGCGTACGACTACGAATTTGAACATATTCCCGGACAACTTAACAGCTGACGCGTTATCTCGACTTCCCCCACCAAATACCGAGGAGTTCGAAAAAGCTGACGCATAATATAATGTTCTTGCTTTAGAAACTGTTTCAAATCTACCAGATTTGAACGAGACACTAGTGCTCAAAAGCAAACGTGATAAAATTCTTTCCGAAGTCTATCGCTACGTGAACCATGGCTGGCCTGAAAAAGGCAAGATTTCAGATCTGTTACCGTACTTCACACGCCATACTAAATCTCGGTTGAAAACGAAACCTTATATTGGGGGTATAGAGTCCTGGTGTAAACCTCACGTAAATCCTTCTAGTTGGGATTTACAGCGGGTTTAGAGTGTGTAGAGATCTACGCTCCACACCGGCCGGCTATTAACTTAACTGCAGCAACTAAACAAGATCACACAATCGGCATGCAAGTAAGGGAGACCACACAGATTTATCTTGGGTAACGAACCTAAGTTTATTCTAGCCAAATCGGTTAGTGTTAATGAGTTTATATTCTGCCTCTTAACTTCCCATTTAGTGCACTCTTAACTTATAGGGGCTGGGGC
The DNA here is from genome assembly GCA_023313725.1 of Lithobius niger. NCBI lineage: Eukaryota > Metazoa > Arthropoda > Chilopoda > Lithobiomorpha > Lithobiidae > Lithobius > Lithobius niger. Next base: position 129,167 of record JAHWFP010072639.1, on the reverse strand, counting down.
TCTATACTCTATTACGCTAAAGCGTCCTTGCCAGTGTTAGGCCTATTATCTAATATTTCAACAACTGCACTGACTATTCTAAGTCCAACAACTGTACTCAATCAATCACAACTTATACTTAGCTTCTGCAACTGAAGAATCCTGGTCTGGGGAGCTCAGAGACTGGCAGCCTCACTGTGTAGAATTGGAATCCAAGTCTGTTTAATTCTGGGGGGAGCTCTTATTTATACCCAGTTTTGGGAACTGGTTCCCATTGTCTGAGGGCTCTGAACCGAACTGGTTCTGACCCTGTTTGAGGGGCTGGTCTGAACTGGAGCTGTCCAGAGTGAACAGGTGGGAGGAAGGCTCCAGAGCCAGTCCAGGACCACTGAGTTATAAAGGACAAATCTGGATAACTCAAGGCTGGCTTCTAGCCAAGGTGCACTAGGCCATTGCTGTGTGCACTGGGCTAGAAGTGTTGAAGCCAAATGCTGTCATAGTGATTCATGATCTTAAATAATTAATGCTAATGGCGGAATGGAAGATGTTATATCTTAATGATAAACTTTGATTAGTTATTAACAATAAAGATCGGATGGTCTTATCGCGCAGATACTGTTACCGATCCGATACCGATACACCGATATCGGGAATAAGGGTAATTAGCCTAAATTAAACCATTAACAATCGTCCTTGCTGTCAACGGTATGGCTGCTTCCTAATGAAGCAATATGCCGAACCTTAAGTTTAGTTTAGTCCCTATATAAAGTACGTCACTGAATATGTTCCTTTGTATGATTAGTGCCTGCTATACACAGCTAGCCTCTGGGGAACAGTCTCCGCACTATTCTTCCTTTGTAGGTTACGTTAAAGCGGAGTTAAAACCCAGAAGTCACTAAGCATTCTCCGGCTGCATATCCCTGAGCTTAACTTTATCTTATCATTTTGAAAATCTAATTTTAGTTTGAAGAAAGCTGTCCGGGGAAAGATAGTTTCTTCCGTGTACTAGCAGAAAAAGGGTTATCTTTTCTGCTCAAGCGCTATGTCAGTCGCCTGATGCTGTTGTCTTGCTTCCATCTCTCGAAGTGGCCTATTTTAAGATCGTGCACTACTCATGAGGGGGGGTGACTGAGTGCATTAGGGGTAATAAAACATGTCATACTTACGCTGACTTCAATACCTCAGACAACAGTTACAACTCTTCTGTATGTCTGTGAATACCACAATGACTTCAATTTCTACCACATATTCGCATTTGGTTGCATTTCAAATTGATACTGCATATTCGATTTCGGTTTCATAGTCAATGTCATGTTTACTTTCTTAATTCATTTTCATTACCTTAGACATCGGTTATGACACTTCTGTATGTCTCTTATACCTCGTTACCTTGGACAAGTTACAATATATCTGTGTGTCCAGTATTCTTAACTCTTTATAACCTCGGACAACAGTTACAACACAGCTGTATGTCCTTTAAACCATATAATATTTCAATTTCATTGCATGTATGTGTTTCACTTTCAGGTTTTTTGAGAAATCAATCTCATTGGTAACTTAACTTACTTCCTGTTTCATTTCATATTCATACCTCAATTCATTGATAACAAAACTTTTCTCAACATTGTCAGTTTCATGTCATCTACGATCAACATAGTATATTGCATTTGTCAATAAGTTCATTTCATCAAAGTCCTCTGAAACATAATTTGGAACATATATCGTTTTTCTTTTCGATTGCATGTCATCGTATTAGTAATGTAACTGATTACTCTTCAGTCACTGAACTTCATGTCATATTATTTATAAATTTATGATTACACTTATCAATTTCGGTTTTCGCGTCATTTCACTGGTAATACAATTGATTGCACTTTTCAATAAGTTTATAGTTTTACTCTTAGTTTGCGCACATATTTCTTCATTTTGTTGATTGTCTTTTTTTTTTGTTCTTCGAGAGTTTCTTCCTTATTTTGATGTTTCTTCACTGATTGTTTTTAGTGTCTCTTCGTTACTAGTAACTGATTTTCGGTGATCAGAAGGGCCTTTCCTTCTAGAAGTCTGCAGATTCCTTATATAACGCATCCCATATGGAACTTACAACTGACGTGGTGCTACCCAATGCAATGCTTCCATTTCTGGAACTTACCACCTCTGTGATGCTCTAACCTGTGCAACGCTTCCCACATGGAACTTACCACTGATGTGGTGATTTTACTCTACACTCGAGCGGTGCCTTGCCACTCAGGTGACGCCACTGATGTGACGCTTGCCATGCTTTTGCCGGGCTGCTGGCATGGCATTTCTTTTTTTTTTATTGCTCGCACTGAGCCTTGCCACTACTGTGACGCTAAACAGAAAAATTTTTGAACTGCTCGCACTGAGCCTTGCCACTTCTGTGATGCTAAACAGAAAAAATTTTTGAACTGCTCGCACTGAGCCTTGACACTTCTGTGACGTTAAACAGAAAAGTGTTTGAACTGCTCGCCCTGAGCCTTGCCACTTCTGTGACGCTAAACAGAAAAATTTTTGAACTGCTCATACTGAGCCTTGCCACTTCTGTGATGCTAAACAGAAAAAATTTTTGAACTGCTCGCACTGAGCCTGGCGATTTCTGTGGCGCTAAACAGAAAAATGTTTGAACTGCTCGCACTGAGCCTTGCCACTTCTGTGACGCTAAACAGAATAATTTTTGAACTGCTCGCACTGAGCCTTGCCACTTCTGTTACGCTAAACAAAAAAATTTTGATTCTCTTTTTTTTTACCGTTTATAGGAGCGATCATGGATCGTCATGGGCGATAATGGCATGTCATGGGCAATAATGGCTCGTCATGGGCGATAATGACTCGTCATGGGCGATAATGGCTCGTCATGGGCGATAATGGCTCGTCATGGGCCGATAATGGCTCGTCATGGGGATTCTGAAACGATTGAATAAGATTTCTGCACCGTTACTGTTTCTTGTCGGAGGGCAATAATTCGTACACTGCCTTACGGTTTTCGAAGCTTGTTTTACTATGTCAATTTCACCATATCCATTAAGACTTTGTACCAAAAGCTTATTATGCTTTACTCTTTTAACTTCTTTCTGTTGAATGTTTTAATTGAAAGCTTCTTATGCTTTAACGAGTTTCTTTCACCAAAAGCTTATTTATGCTTTGCCTCGTTTTATACCAAAACTTATTATGCCTTACCAAGTTTTTTTTCGAAAGCTTATTTTGCTTTAACATGTTTCTTATCGAAAGCCTATTTAGCTTTACCAAGTTTTTTTTATCAATAGTTTATTTAGTTTTACAAAGTTTCTTATCACTAGCTTATTTAGCTTTACTGAGTTTCTTATTGATAGCTTGTTTAGTTTTGCCAAGTTTTTTATCAATAGCGTATTTAGCTTTACCAAGTTTCTTAACAATAGCCTGTTTAGCTTTATCAGGTTTCTTATCAATAGCTTATTTAGCTTTACCAAGTTTCTTATAAATAGCTTATTTAGCTTTAACAAGTTTCTTAATGATAGCCTGTTTAGCTTTATCAGGTTTATTATCAATACCTTACTTAGCTTTACCAAGTTTTTTTCTCGAAAGCTTATTGTACGGTTACTGGTTTTGTTTTGTATTTTCCCTTAGTTTGAAACGAATTTGCCTCATGTTTCCTCAAACTGCGCCATCTATAGATCGTATTTATTTTTTTTTTCAGTGCTAGGTGGGTGAGGTGTTTGGGGGTGGGGTTATGGGAGAGTCCTGCTGTGCTGTGGCTGTTTTTAGTCGTGATCGGATTTTAATGTGTTTCTTTTTGAAAATTTTCTTTCTGGTTTATATGGTACTTTTCTTATTTTTTTAGATTCTAATTATTTTGCGTGTTTATTTTTTCGCTTTTTCGGTTAATTTTTACGGGTTTACTAATAATGGGAAGAGTTCGGGTGCTGTAACTAGTGGACGCGTCACGTGACGTATTATACGCTGCTCTGATTGGCGGTTGGATTTTGCGCAAGTTTGGGACTCTGGGAGGGAATTTTGGCACCTCTGCCCACTTCTACCTGACAACAACTGTTTCGCTATGGACCGTCCGCCTTGCGATTGTGGCCACTGCCCGGATTGTTGGCGAAAGAGACTTTTTCGGGTGGTGGCCCTCCAGAGAAATGTGGATGCCCTCTACGATGAGGTTCGGGCTGACATGCCTGTTGCTGAATTGGTAAGTTAAATGTTCCTTATTTGCTGATATGTTTATTTATTTGCCGAGATTTTTACTTGATAATGACGAAATCGTCGGCCATTCGGTGGTCAAAAATTCTTTGTTAGAAATCGTTGATTGTGCTTAATCTGCTTCTACGGAATGCTTTTAACGTTTCTATATTTTATTTGTTTTATGCTTTCGTAGCCTTGATAACCACTTTTAGCTGCCATAATACGTTTTGATGGTTATTTTGCGTAACTACGTAAAAGCTTTCTTTTGTTGGAAATTGAAAGTTTCGATCACCGCATGGTGTTTGACTATTGTTCTTAGTTTACTATCGTGCTTCCTTATTGTTATAATTTTACTTCATAGCTAGTTTTATGTTTTTATTGCGTTTAAAGCACTGAATCTTATGATTCCAAACTAAATTGATAATTTTTCTGGCCAATTCTAGCTTTTTTTTTAAATTTTTGGCATAACCGCCTCGTGGCCTTTTATCATTATAGCCTAATTTTTAACGGGTTTAATGCCTGACTGTGGGGATCGAGCTAGTCGTTCCTTCTTCTTCCTTAATTAGTTATATACTAGGTTTTTCCCTGAACGTACCTAATTTTGGTATATTTTTTTTTATTTATTTTGACCGAGTCTGGGTTCTGTAGCTCTAGGCCTATTCGAGTCTTTCCACTTTTAACGGTTTTATTTATAAGGTAATGTGCCGTACCCGTTTTATCTGCACTACGTGTGCAAATCTTCAACTGCATGCAGTTTCCAAGTTCTTAGCTAGTTTACTTACGATGTGTGGTATTCGGAATTCCTTCGGATGTGTTTTACTTTTTAAATGTCAATTATTCCTAACGGCGTCTGATTAGCTGTTTCAATCTTTACTGGGAATTGTCGTGATAATGGTACTTTCGGCCGAATTCAGACGTTGCAAGACGACGAATCTCTGTGTTCACGGAGGATTTTTCTTTTGTCTAAACCCAGAATGAATTCTGATTCTCACGTGGTGTGTGCTGTTGTTTTAGTGGTCGTTATTGCCTTTTAATGGCTGGTTTTTAATTTAGCCTTAACGTAGTGTGCTGCTTCTAAAGCGTCCACTTCTGGTTTGTTATGATTTATCTGAAAATTCTTGGACAATTTCCGAATAATTTTCTGGAACTGGTAATCTTCGGGTTGTAATTTAGCCAGAGCCTGGCTAATACTTGACCTAACTTTTATTATCTGGGTATTTTTTTTTTCATTGGCCATTTCTAAGCCTACCTAAGCTGAACTATAAGTTAACGTGTTTATTGCTAATTTATCGTGGTTTTCATGGTACATTTGCCGCTAACTGCATTTCTTTGTTCGTACTGGTCTGGCCATTTTTTTTTTTTAGATACTTTTTGTTTTAAAGCCTCTAACGTTAACTTGTGTTCAGGCTACCCTCCATTCTAGTAAGGTATGAATGCGTATGCTTCGGATTTATTCAGAATGGTTAAATTTTTTTTTGTTAGTCGATGGCCCTAGTTTTCTCTACGGCCTCAGCTTGGGTGGGGGGGGGGGGGTGATTGACGTCTGTTTTAATTTATACTGCCGTTGCCTGGCCTATTTTCTGATTTTAAGTCTTATTTGGCGACTTCCTAGCTTAAATTTGTTAGGTTGATTTATTTGCTGAACAATTCCCGTGTTTTTTTTTTACATGTTTTTACAATTTTTCTTGTTTCCTTTATTTTAGAGCCCTCCAGCAAGTCCGGGTCCCGAGGTTGATCAACTTGCCGAGGCCTTCGGGGCCTTAAATCTGGAGGATGGGCTGGCTAGTCCCGAAGGTGATGCTGCCGTCGCTGTTAATGGGGAGCCTGCCGTGGTTGAGGGGGAGGGAGACGGTGAAACCGAGACGTCCTCGGACTCCTCCTCCGAATCCTCAGAGGTTAGCCTTCTACTCATTCGAGTGGACGAGAATGGGAAATTCCGGATTGGTAAGTTCCTAAACTTATTATTGGTTTTTTTTTTTGGATATCTCTAAATTTTCTAGTTAACGATTTTTGGTGAGGGGGGGGGTTGTTTGTTTTTAATGGTTGGAACTGCTTAAAGGACCGGGTGTCTGGCTTGTGGCTTACTGCTGATTTCGAACAGTTTTTAAAATTGTCAAACGGTTCAAGTGGTGAAAAGGTGAGAGAATTTAATTAATTCAGTCTGTTTTATTTACAGACTATACCAAGCGACCACGTCGAGATGGCGACGGAGATAGGACAGGGCCCAGCAGTGTGGCCAAACATCTGTGTTTTGCCTGGGGGGGGTTCTTGTAATGCTTGATGCTTTGTATTTGTAAATATTGTGTATACTTTTTTTTGTTATTAAATTTAAGTTGTTTGCATTTTAGGTTCGCTTTTATTTATTTACCTTGATTTATCTTTTCCGAATTAAAGGTTATGTTACGGTTTTTGAATGCATATGGTCACTGATTTCTAACTTTGATTTTGTCGATGAATCAGAGGCCCTGTGCCTGATGAAGTCGATAGTTTTAAGGTTTATGGGAAATTTGTGAGAAAATTCTGCGCTGCCCTGGACTGGTGAGGTTTATGTTTATATGAGCTGCTACTGTTTTAATTTAAGGTAAGGTGCTGAATTTTCTCTGGCGTGCCTGATGAATGCTACGGCTCTGTGCCTGATGAAGATTTAAACAAACTTAAAGAATTCTTATTTCTCTTTCTATGCTTAATAAACTAATTTGCGCCTTTCTTAGGTGATCTTATTTTGCTATTGTCATATGGAGATTTAATTCTTTCTTTTTAATTCTTTCTTCTGTATCCTACGAGATCTCGGCCTGTTGCCTAAAAATGTTCTTTATTGCGGCTTAGTGCCTGATAAGTTCTAGTGGCCCTGTACCTGATGAAGGTTTTATTTTTTGCAATTTTCATTTTTGTTTTCGTATTTGGTAGCTGTTTTGCACCTTTTCGGGTTAAACTTCCTACTTTTTATGGGACAAAATGAACTCTGTACGAGTTATGACTTATTTACTTTACTGATTATCTCAGAACACTGTTTTCGAGTTTTTTTTTTACGGCTTTGTGCCTGACGAAGGTTTACGGATTTCTTTTTGTTTTTTGATTAAACTAGGTAAATGCTTGCCTATAACTTGTGAGTCTACTAGAAATCATGCCTGCTGAAGAGTTTTTTTTTTTGGATGTCCTGATTACTATTCTGGGCTTATTATGCCTGAAAACATTTATTTTTACAAATCTCTGAGTCATGTAAACGCATGTCTTTTTTTTTCTACCGTGCCTGACAGCTTACGGCCTAGTGTCATTCGGGAGTGTTAACTTGCTTAGCTTAGCTAGATTTCTGATTTATGCGTCTATTACATGGCTTTACATTTTACGGGTAGCCTAATCGTGGTGAACTTACGATTTTTTTTTTAGCCTACTACGAGATTTTTTTTCTGCCCGAAATTTCCTGGCTAAACTTACACAGGTCACTTATCTAGTTTTATCTAGCTTATCTGCTAAGTTTACATTGTAACATACTTCCCTTATCTCGTGTGCAGTGGATTTCATGACGTTTGACGATAATTTCGGACTGCATACTACGAGATGGGATTGATTAAGGATCTTATGCCGACTGCTTGGGCCATTTTAGTACTGAACTGTTTACACTCGGATGTGCCTGATAATTTGGCGCTACATCTTACGAACCACTTGCTCTTTTTTTTTACTTGGTAACCAAATTTGCTGACGTGCCTTTTAACGTGACCTTACGTCCTATAAAGATCTAGGCTTAGCTGTTATGTTTTCCTACTGGTAATTTACACTGATTATCATGATTATCCTTGGGACACTGGTTATCAAACATAATACACACTTTGTTTTGAACATATACTTTTTTTCAGAACTGTAAACATTCCTTGTTTATATTTTACTCGTAGCCTACCGCTATACATTTTCTGAGCACTGATTCCTGTCTTTTTTTTTAACCACGTTAATATGTAAACATATGCATCAATATTAAACCATTCTTCATGGTGTAAACCATTCTTCATTATTTTGGCCATGATGCCTTGGGTTACACTTACCCGTTACTATATTAGTACTATTTTACTGAAATACAAATTTTTCTTTTAAGGGATCTGGATGCCCTTACGTATACGGCTGACACGTATTGTCTCAAAATTTTCATTTTACGGGATTCATTTTCTCTACAAATACGACTGATCCGTATTATCAAGGGTTTTTTTTGTGGAATCTGTTTGTCCTTACAGAATACGGCTGCTACGTTTTGTCAACATTTATATGTTGTTGTTTTTTTATTTATGGGTCTATTTGCCTTTACTGAATACGACTGGTACGTATTTAAACTAACTTTGCGGAGTTTCTTTACTCTACTAATACAGCTAATACGTATTAACACTGATTTTTTTTCCAAGTTTGTCTTATCAAATTGGATTATTGCTTAACATTAGTCCTGCCGAATTCCGTGTGTTTTTACTAATTTTGCCTGCAAAGATTCTATATAGCTACCTGAGTGGTGGGTGGCCTGACTGCTTATCGTGACTTAGCTACTATCTTATACGAGTGTTCTGGTTAGCCTACATACGCGATGCTTACTTAATGTTTCTACTCTACGGTATTTTATTTTGTTTATACCAATTTCGGGCCGTTACGGAACTTGTACCTCTATTCTGTATAATAGTAACATCGTACTGCTCAGTAATTTAACTTATGTACTTAATATTGTTTTTAATAAATTTTGGTCACTAACTTGCGACCGCAACATGAGTTTTGAAATTCGTCAGACTGTACTACGGGAATCATTGTTCGGTTTTTCGTGTTAATATTTTACTGGATTTGTTTTATATGTATTATTTTTCCTTTGAAAGGTAGACGCAAGAGAGCCTGTCCTTTTATTGAGAATGGTACAAATTACTTATTAAGTTACTACTATGACCGACGGAGGTTTGATTCGCTAGCCTATGAACATTAGTTACGTCTGTTATTGCTTAAACCACGATGTTTACATCTAATATTTTCTCTTGCTTATTTCTGCGGAATCGCCTCTGAAACTTACATTTTACTGATTTTATTGATTTTATAAAAATAAAAAATGCGTAATGCTGGTAAGTATATGGTAAGTGCATGCCTAAATTTCAGGTTCGACTGACTGCTATCAAGAATTCTACAAGCAAGATCATCCGACGAGCATTTATATGGTTTTTCTTTTAAAGTTATTGCTGTTAGCCTAGGCTACTTCGTACTAGAATGGGGAGAATGATATGGGGCCTGACGTTATGCATTCGGTTAAATGCTTGACGTAGTCACTATGATCGGATGATGGATTTATGTTATTTGGTTGTGATTGGCCGCATCTGTTGTTTTTGATGTGCTTTGCTCTATGCTGTCGTGGGGATCGTGCGCTGATTTTTAATAAAATGCCTACGCTGGCCATTGTTATTGCTCCTGGTAAGTTTGCGTCGAATTTTCGGTTGTTTGACAGCGTCCCGTGGTTCGTATTTGTATGGTTTTTTCCCCGTGCTCCGACGGTAAGTTAAGGTAGGTGCTTTATGCTGGTGCACTGTCCGGGATCTTCGTGATCCATGTATATATTTTTGTTATTTGCTGCTGCTTTTTTTGGGGGTGCGTTTGGGTGTGTTTGATGACGACGTTCGTGTGTTTTCGTGCCGAGCCGCATTTCTAGCTTTTCTCCGAGCGAATTGCTTAACTAGCTGTTGCTACCTGAAGTTAGCTTGCTGAAAATTACGTATAAGTCGGATTTCTGCCGTATTCGTGCTGGAGCGTGTAAAATAGCCGTGGCTAGGTCTCAATTTCAGTTTTTCTTCAAACTTTTGTTGTTCCAAACGGATTCGCTTCTGCATGCGCTCTGAAGTGTGAGGATCGTCGCGTTTGCGTTTAACATGTTTTTCTTCGCTGTGTCGTGGCGATGACTGCTCGTGCTCTTGCTGGGTGTCGCTACTGACTGGGCTGTAAGCAGGGGGCTGTATTTCTGCTGCATGATCGTTAGGAACCAGATGCAATTTTGAAATGAAATCACATAATTCCTGTTCGAATTCGTTTAAGCTGCCATTTCTGATCTCTGCTAAGTCTAGGTCACCTGTGAGCAAAATGGTTGAACTGGGTTACGTGATCGTAGGAAAAATGGCCTGCAGTGGTTCACATGAATTCCTACTATTTTGAAAGGATCCAAATAGTGTACTGATCGTAAAATCACAGGATTTATAAATTCGGTTATTCTGAAGGGACCACACCAAACTTTCTGGAGTTTACTGGAGATTTCCTCTATTTTTATGAATGATTCTATTAAAATGTAATCGTCAGTTAGAAAACGGTACGGGCATGCTGTTTTGTTGTAGAAATTCTGCTGTTTCTGTATTACGATAGCTTTTTGCTTACGTACCACTACGAACGCATTTTGGAGTCTTGTTTCCAGTCTGATGATAGTGTCATCGCTATTACAGATTTTCCTTGCTGGTTCGAATACTTTGGAGCTTGGGATCCTGTATTCGACTCCGCGATGTAGGAAATAAGGTGAAATTAAAGTGGCACTATGAGGTGTCGAGTTTAGGACTATGGTTGCTGCATGTAGGCAGTCATCCCAAGCGTGGGGGTCGTCTGTTACGATTGTTCGTTAAACTGTTTGCACTGAATTGTTGCAAATTTCGATGCCGCCTCCTACCCAAGAGGTGTTTGGAGTGAAATTGACCTGTTTCACGTTAAATAATGTCTTTAATGCTGCGCATACTTCATTTGCGAATTCTTTTCCCATGTCGCTTCTGGTCGCTTCTGGGCTAAAACGTGCAAAGAGTTTAGTGAATAGCTTGCTTGCTATGGTTTCTGCTCATTTATTTGGAATTCCGAATGCAATAACGAAACGAGAGAAGTCAATTAGTGTCATGATGTAGACGTTCTGTCGTCTGCTAGTGTTTAGCTTTCCAATCAAGTCCATGGACCAACTTTCGCCTGTTCTTTGTAGAGGCTAGTAAGCTCGTAGCTCTGCTTTGTACGGTTTGTTAGGCTGATTGTACTGCTGGCATATAAGGCATATAAGGCATGTAATAATCGTTGTCATGGATCATGGTAGGCCAAAAACAATGGAGCTGTATCAATTTTAGGGTGCTTTTCGCTGCTCGGTGAGGAATAGTAGTCATGTATACAGAAATTTATTAATGATTCAGGGATACAAACTTGTGCTATATTTTCTAAGCTACCTTGTGCTGGGTCCTTGTGCCATATTCGATATAACATACCATCGAAGTCCTTATAAAGTATGTTGCATTTGTTGCTGGCGTCAATAATGTCTGCTGAGTCTAGATCCTTGATTTGCTCCAGGTTTTTAAGGCAAAATTTGTCTGCGCTCTGTTCTGCTACTACTTGGCTCCGTGTCCAATCTGGAAATTCTGAGTCTAGAACGGAAACTGGCAATTCTACGCGTGACAGAGCATCGCTTGCAGGTAGTAGTTTACCTGGCTTATGGCGAATAATGAAATCGTATTCCCTGATTCTTATTAGAATGCGTTCTAGCTTGGGGGATAATCCACTACTGTTGAATAAATAAATTAATGCCATGTGATCAGACGAAAGGAAGAAGGTTTTCCCGATTAGATATGTTCGAAAAGATTCGATCGTGTGGATTGCTGCTAAAATTTCTTTCACAGTTGTGCTTTCCTTTTTCTCAATTGGTGTTAAGGTTCATGAAGTATATCTACGCATGTTACACCCTGTTACAATCTGCATGTTACAATCTGCGCATTTTACACCCATATTTAAGTCTGGTAAGAAGAGACAATGATATGATCAGCAGTAGGCAGTTTGGCTTCCGTAAGGGCGGCTCCTGTGAGATCCTGCTTGTGGATATGGTGCATAAATTGGCCACTGGCATGGAGCAGGCCGGGCAAGTTGACCTTATTACTATCGATTTTCAAAAGGCCTTTGACACTGTGAGCCATTCTTTGTTGCTTTTAAAGCTTGAGGCTTATGGGCTACCCCCTAATGTTCTTCAGTACATTGCAGATTTTTGCACCAGCGTAATCAGCGTGTTGTGATTAATGGCATCATCTCTGAAAGTGACGTTGTTACTTCTGGTGTCCCATAGAGATCTGTGGTGGGACCTTTCCTTTTTACACCTTTCATAAATGACTTGCCTGATGTTTTGTCGTTTACGGTATGGGTGTTTGCTGATGACTGCTCTCTGGATAACGACATTAAAACACCTGAAGACTGTCTGGTATTGCAACGTGATCTAGATAGCCTCTCACATTGGTGTGATGTTTGGGATATGAAGATTAATGCCGCGAAATCTGCAACTATCTCTGTCTCTCGTAAAGCGGCTGCTGATCAAATTCTTTTCCCCTACCGTTTGGGACCGGTGGGTGGAACTGAGATTCTGCGTAAATGCGAAACTCTATGTTTGGGTGTTCTTCTTGATGATAACTTGACATAGCAAAACCACATCAGAAAAATTTGTTACACTACGTTTTGTCTTCGAGTTTTCTGCAAGTGTGAGTGCTCTGTCCACGTGTGGCAGGTGCGTTCGGAAATTTAAGAAGCTTAATAAAATGTCGTCCAAACAAATGGTACAGTAGGCCCCTAGAATCTCTGCGAAAATTTGCTGGGCACAAAACTGGAAGTGTGCTAGCGCTACTTTTAGTCCCATCGGCAATTTTTTAAAGCAATAGGTCTTATTTGCAGACTGGAAAGCTGTTTTAGGCATCGCTTCCTCTGCTGGCTCGAGCTGGAAAAATCCCATTCGAAAATCTAGCTTGGAAAAATACTTGGCGCCATGGAGATGTGCTAGGGCTTCGCTGATGACTGGTAGGGGACTGAGACTGATTCGGTAACGGCATTGAGGCCACGTAGGTCCACTACGACTCTATATCCTTCGGGCGTTCTTTTTATGAGTAGGCAAGGGTTTAACCAAGCAGATTTTGATTCTTTTATGACGCCAGTTTTAGTCATTTCCTCTAGGTATTTGTCTAGTATATCTCTCTGGTGGAAGGGAACTCTGTAGATTCTGGATTTTACTGGTGCTGCGCTTCCTGTTTCGATATTTACCTCGTAATTTTCAAAACTTCCTAGGTCAAATTCGTTGTTGCTAAAAGCATCCTGGTGTGTTTTCAGCATCTCTAAGAATTCTGTTCGTTCTTTTTCGTTCAAATCCGGGAGTGAAAATTTAAATTTTAAGTTATTCCATTCTTCGTAAAAGTCTGTTTTTGACTTTTCCGGTGGCCTTGTTGAGCTGATAGAGTCAGCGCTGGTTTCGGGTTGCGATGTCTCGATGTGTACTTGGTTGGAAGTGCTTGGTGAGCTTTGCCCTATCTGATGTGGCCTTGAGATGGTTGGGGTGCTTGCCTCAGCTTTGCAATAGTTGTGAGCTATCTCGCTGGGCCCTGGATTGGTGATAGTCGTATCAACTGCATTGATGTTTGTCTGTTCTGATTCAGGAGGGTTTACCGCATCTGCTGCCTTTGTTGGCATTTCTTCATCGTTTTCGGTGTTGTAATCGACTATAGCCGTCGTGTAATGGCCTAAGATTGTTCCTGGGGGAATGTAAATGTTATCTCCGGATGCATTTATAATCATTATCGGAATTAATTCGGTTGGTGACGTGTTTACTAGACATCTGGCTACGCAAATTGGAAATTTGTCATTGCATTTTGGAATAAAAATCCGCTCTGAATTTCGGGATAGCCTACGTGTACACAAGCTGTTGCTCGAGTTTCGCTGTTGTTTGGTAAGACAATGTCTTTAAACATGGAGACAGGTATTTCTTCGTAATATTTATGAGGGGTGGGGTTCCATTGTGATTGTGGGTTGTCTTCTGTAACTTCGTCTGATGCGATATTGATTGGCGCTGTATGTCCGTTTATTATTTGGTATTTTTCGAAATTAATTATTTCTCTGTCCTGTTCGTGCGCTTGCCAAGCGTCGTATTGAGAGGGTGATAGTTTGAACTGTAGTTCTCCTATTTCCAATGTTTGATTTGAGCAATCTAACCTAACAGAATCTGGCTGCTTTGATAGGAAATCATAGCCTAATAAAACGTGAATTTTTACGAAGCTGTTGTCGGGCACGATTGTCTTCGTGAAAATCCGCATTTGCTGATTTCGGCTGTCAGTATGTTATTTACTTTTACCTTTTTACCTCCGATGCCGATTAAATTCATTGGTGCTGCTGCTGTTGTTTCGTAACATTTTATGTTAGGGTCGTTTAATAATTCGAGTGCTGTTGTGGCTTCGATCAGCGAAACTCCTGATCCTAAATCTAGCAGCGTTAATTTGCTGTAGTGCCCAAAATTAATGAATAAGTGTGGTCTAGGAAGTACTGTCTTAGCGTTGTAGCCTGTGCAATCAACTGCAGTTATCTCGTGCGATGTTTCGCCGTGTCCTAGTTCTGAGATTAGGCCAGTAGTGTCTATTTCTGCCGCTAGATGGAGTTGGTGAGGCATCGCTTCAATCGGTTGCAGGTTTTGGGCTGCGAGCATTGCTGCTCTCTTTGCTTGTCGTTTCTCACGTTTTTTGGCTGATATTTCGGTTGGGTTGGATTTACTGTCCCAGTACATTAAACAAATTGTCGGCGCTGTGACTGAGGCTATAAGTGGAATGCGAATTTTCCAATCTTCTTGATTTTTGTTCGAGAATTTTATTGCTTCTCCTGCTGATATTAGATGAGGTTTCCTCTCGTTCGTGTCGGAGGTGTTACGGAATTCGAATACTCTGTCTTCTCTTATTAATTCCAATACGATAGGGTTGTTTGTTTTGACTCTTGATAGTTCGGAGTGAAAGTTGGTCGAGTCGACGCCGTCCTAGAAAAGCGTTAGGATTACTGAGTCGCAAGCTAACTTGTAAGCTGTGTTTAGCTGCGGTTAGCATTTTCGTGAATGTTTTCTCCAAACAGGTGTTTAGCTCTGCCGTGGGTGCTACGTATTTATCCGGAATTGAACCAAAGTAAGATGCTAAACATGGCAGTGTCAAGGTGCGATCGCTCATTGCTAATTTTTGCTGGTGCCAATCTACTTTTGAATATAAATCGAGAAGTAAGCCTGCTGCATCGATTGGCGGGTGTATCGTTTTATTTTTAAATAAAGAATTTATTTCTTTATATGGTGAAGGCGCTGTTTCTGTGGTGACAGGATTTTCGATATCCATAGTACAAGTTGGAATGTTGTCAACCTGTAAATATCCGGCTAGCTCAAAGTACCTGTTCTGCTTTGAACTGTCAATTAGTTTTTTGGTTGTTAGTTGTTATTTTGCTGGAGGCCTTGCTGGGGTCTTGACTGGTTGGCATTAGTGTACTGGTTGCTTCCATTATTTCCTGTTCGTTGCTGGTTGTATTGTTTTAAATTAAGCTGCGAGTTATTTCTGTAACCTGAGTTGTTACTTCCTGGTGCTTTATTCCTGGTGCGAATCTTCGTGGGATTGGTTTCCCCTCTGCTTTTAATCTGTAGCATTCTTGTTTCTTATTCCTTCAAGTCTTCCTTCCATTACCCTGCAGTCTTTGCTTATGTGAAAACGCCCGAAGCAACGAAAACACGAACGGGTTTCCTTGTTCTCTGTGCTAGTAGTGCTTACTTATGCATTATTGACTGATTCTCGTGTTTTCAAATTCCGGAAGTCTTTCTTGCTTTGTTCGCGTTCGTGCACAACTTTTGCTAGGTCGGCTGATGATACTGTCGTATTTTTGTCGAGTGGTGACGGTGTATTGGAGGTGGCAGTGCTTGTTGTGAAATCTTGATTTTTATCGTCATTGTTTCGCTCACTTAACTCGGTTTTCCGTTTCAAGGTTTGGTAGAGCAATTCTTCCCATGTTTTAGGACGGATAGTGGCTAAATAAGTTTCTAAGATATTTGGCATTGCTGAATGAAAAGTGCAGCGTAGGCCTTCGTCTCGTGATCTTTCTTTTATAATACGTTCGAGTTCGCTGTCTTCCGGTTTTATCATTCAAATTTCTGATGCCATAATTTCCAGTCTATCTGCAAATGCTTCGATTCCTTCATTTTCGTGCATTTTTTTAGCTCTGTGGAATTTTGTTCGAGTTACTTCTAATCCGCTTGCTCCGAATCTTTCAATTACTGCTGTTTTAAAGGAAGCCCAGTTTGTCTAATTGGCTATAGCTGAGCTAGATGCTATAAAACGAGCTGCTCGGCCTTTGTATTTGTTTGTAACTGCAGCTATTAGTTCGCTGTCTGGGAGGTTGGGATCGATTTTTCTTAAATTGTCTGCCAACAATAGAAATGTGAAAATGTCGGCTCCGGATTCGTCTGAGAATGAGATCAAATTTTTCTTCGCGCTTCTTACGTCTTCCCACATTCTTACGTTGTTCCTGTCGTGTAACTGACGATCATTATTCGGCTGTGCGGGTCTTAAATTGTTGACAATTTCCTTTACAGTTTCGGCGTGGCTATTATTAGCTTGCTCGAGGCACCCGGAAATAATCCGTGACAAGTCGCTACTTGCTGAGGGGGTAGGGCTTTCCCTGACAATCGGAATGTTACGAGAGGGGGAGGGGGAAGATTTTGTTGCATAACTTCGTGGTTGACAGGTGGATCAGCGCCAAAATTACGTGGACGTGAATTCTGTTCAAAATGCTACTCCGTCTGCCTGCTAAAATTACGGTTACTGCTTTCTGGTTAGTGATTTTCATTTTCAGTTGAGTTATTTTTTGAATTCGTTTCGTGATTGATACTATCAGTGCTTGGTGAGTGGCTACGCCGAATACAATGCGATCTACTTCTTGAATGAGCGATAGAACGAACGCCTGACTTGCTGCGCTCTGAGCTGCTGTTGGCGCGTGACCGTGGCTTCTTTACATGAATGGACTCGTCTGGCTGCCGTAGCCTTCGCAGTGGCAGGCGGCACTACTTGATTTTGGGTCCGTGCTTGCCTAACTGAGCTTACGGTTGTGATATGCGCCAAAGCATCGTCGCTCGTGTTTTCTAAGAAATGTTTGGTTTTTCTAAGAGTCCTGCCGCTAGTTGAGAGCTTTAAACTTGTCCTTTTAACAGGAATCTTGTTTAAATCTCTCCTAGAAGCAGTTTTCTTAGTTTTAGCCATAATTCGGGCCTAACTTAAATGCTGTTTCAGACCTAAAATACGGTGTTTATGTCTAGGTTAGCCTACTTATTTTCTAGCACTCTAGATCGGTTTTAAATCCGATTTAACCCTGACTTTCGTCAAAATTTGCTAGGATTTACTACTGCTTGCTAGTCTGAACAATTTACACTAGATTTATCATGAATTTAGCTATGATTCATGATGAATCGACTAGTTTCCACTTTTACCGGGATTTTTTTTTACAGTTTTATAACGCAAAATCTAACTCTCCGCTTGCTTTACCGATATGTGACCTAAGCTGCTTTTTTTTTTTAGAGGGCGTGGACTATGTTCGAACTATTTTTCTGACACCATTGTAAACCTCGCGTAAATCCTTTTAGTTGGGATTTACAGCAGGTTTAGAGTGTGTAGAGATCTATGCTCCACACCGGCCGGCTATTAACTTAAGTGCAGCAACTAAATAAGATCACACAATCGGCATGCAAGTAAGGGAGACCACACAGATTTATCTTGGGTAACGAACGTAAGTTTATTCAAGCCAAGTCGGTTAGTGTTAGTGAGTTTATATTCTCCCTCTTAACTTCCCATTTAGTGCACTCCTTAACTTAAAGGGGCTGGGGCTCTATACTCTATTAAGCTAATGCGTCCTTGCCAGTGTTAGGCCTATTATCTAATATTTCAACAACTGCACTGACTATTTTAAGTCCAACAACTGTACTCAATCAATCACAACTTATACTTAGCTTCTGCAACTGAAGAATCCTGGTCTGGGGAGCTCAGAGACTGGCAGCCTCACTGTGTAGAATTGGAATCCAAGTCTGTTTAATTCTGGGGGGAGCTCTTATTTATACCGAGTTTTGGGAACTGGTTCCCATTGTCCGAGGGCTCTGAACCAATCTAGTTCTGACCCGGTTTGAGGGGCTGGTCTGAACTGGAGCTGTCCAGAGTGAACAGGCGGGAGGAAGGCTCCAGAGCCAGTCCAGGACCACTGAGTTATGAAAGACAAATATGGATAACTCAAGGCTGGCTTCTAGCCAAGGTGCACTAGGCCATTGCTGTGCACTGGGCTAGAAGTGTTGAAGCCAAATGCTGTCTTAGTGATTCAGGTTCTTGAATAATTAGTGCTAATGGCCGAATGTACGATGTTATATCTTAATGATAACCTTTGATTAGTTATTAACAATAAAGATCGGATGGTCTTATCGTGCAGATACTGTTACCGATCCGATACACCGGTACCGATATATTGGGAATTAGGGTAATTAGCCTAAATTAAACCATTACATTGGTGCCGACGGCCTTGCGGAGACAAATCTTGAAAGACCTACATAGCGCTCACTTAGGCATAGTTAAATTGAAAAGTTTAGCTAGGCAAAAAGTCTGGTGGCCTAAGACACACTCTGACATCGAAAAAAAAGTTAGATCATGTCAAAATTGTCAAGAGTACAAGAGTAAAGCCTAATGCTAGGATGCGCACGAATTTTCTCGGCCCGATGGACAATTATATGTTTTTATACTAGTAGACGCACATTCAAAAATTCCTTTTGTGCATAAAGTGAAGCCTACAACGTCCGCACGAGTTACTGACGTGTTAAATAATCATATTGCTCAATATGGTTTAATGGACAGCTTAGTTACGGACAATGCTGCCCAATTTATGTCCTCAGAATTCCAAAATTGGTTAAAATCCAATGGGATTAAGCACATGTCAGGCCCGAGTTTTGCGCCCTGGACCAACGGTTTGGCAGAAATTCATGTCCTCAATTTCAAGAGAGTCTACAAGGCCGCGCGGCGACAGGGGTCTACTATTCAAGAAAATATAAATTCTTACTTGTTACCAGCACGTATCACTATCTTAGCTGCCACACAAGCAACACCCGGAAAATTATACTTTAACCAAGAATTAAAGTCTCGGCTGGATTTATTGTTCCCTGACCCTATTGCAGCCGTTCGCCGTAAACAATTACTGTAAACTTAGTGTAAAACAGCTATACTGAGTTATGCTAGTTTAGCCCAACACCGGGCCGGCTAAACAATCTAACTGCAGCTTTACAATAATCACAATCGGCATGCAAGTAAGGGAGACCACACAAGTTTTACTGGTTGAAACTAAACGTACTGTTTATTCATAGTTAATCTGTTAGTTGTTCGTGAGGTTTATCTGACTCCCTCCTTAATCCATGTTAAGCACTCTTAACTTAAAGGGGCTGGGGCTCTACACTACTGGTGACACTAATGCGTCCTTGCCAGAGTTTGACCTAATCTCTAAATGTTCTATAACTACACTGACTAATCTAAGTCCAGTGTCTACTCTGACTATTCTAAGTCCTATACCTAAGCTCTGTGACTATTCTAAGTCCTAGCTAATACTCATGACTACTCTAAGTCCAATAACTAATTCTAAGTGTTCAATTCTACTTAACTTATACATCTAGGTACATCTGCTTCATCTAGGTTCCTGGTCAGGGGTGCTCAGTGAATGGTGGCCTTTCAGTGTCAGAATTGGAATCCAAGTCTCAGATATTCTGCTGAGGGCTTGCTTATATACCACAGAGCTCTAACTGATCCTATACTAAGGTTTGGCTGAGCATATCTGGGCTTGCCCTTGAACAAGTCTGGGCTTGTCCCTGCTGGACTGGTTGGAACTGGATTTGGCTAGTGTGAACAGGATGTACCTGAGCAAGTCTGGGACCACTGAGTTATAAGTCGAATCTGGTGTAAACGAGCGCCACCGAAAAACGCCCGTTTTCCGGAAAATTTGAAATTTTTTTTCTTGAGGCATCCAAAATGCCTCGCCGAGGCATATCTGGCCGATTTTCCAATAATGGTCCGATTCTCTCCAACTCTTCGACATTTAATAGCCAGTCCAAATACAAGACTCTTGGGGAAGCCCGATTTTGAACTTTCCACCTGGAAGACCATTAAAACTGCATTTGAAAACCGACCAAAACCACCGACAGCGCTAATGCCTCATGGCCGCCATCGTTATTGGAACTCTGTATTTATGTACTTTTAATACTCGTATTTTTCGGGCATAAAGCCCAAACGCTAGCTTAGTTGTGTTTTAGGAGAAATATACTGAACCATGTATCCATATAGTGACAACCATTTTTGAAGTCTGATATTTTTTATTGTGTTTAAACGATCGCAACTACTATGAAAAATTTCCACTTAGATCAAACCTTGTCCGTTAATTTATGGTTCAAACCTCTACTTTAACTTTATGCGTTTTAGCATATAATTAAACTAAACTATTTATTCATTTATTTAGCCTTTTTATAATAATCTTTTGCCCCCAGAAACGCTACCATAGGTCCAAACGTATAAACATATTACGACCTGGCATTCTACCGGACACGAATTTTTCAGTGTATATATGTTTATTTTAGTTCTCCTCTCAGCCCGACTTGACCCAACCAAATGCTACTGATAGCTTGAACTACTATTAAAACCAAAAGAATTCTTACAAAGATCTGTTTCCATGCAATTCCGAAAGTCAAACTGTGCAAAAACTTCGAAAACCCTTTTCTTTTGCCCCCCTCCCCAGCCAAAACTAGTTGTGGTGTTTAACACTACAGTTTACCGTTAAAGCTTGTTTAATTTAATAGTAATGTTCTAGACATTACCCAAAGCCAAGTATCAAGCTTTAACAAGAGCCTAGTCACGTTGCAAACATGTAAATATTCAATCCATAGCCAATAATACAAAGTAAAGGCCCATTTCCGAAAGTTCAATTGAGTGAAACTCAAAACAGGCCGATCTTTTTCCGTTTTGCATGTTCCCACTCCTTCAAACGGCTCTGCACCCAGTTCCTTTGTTCATCCGACTTCTCCTCCCACTTTCCATTGTTCTCAAGGCCCTCAGCCAATCAGACCCCCGTAGCTACCCCGCGAGTCCGCGCTTACTTCCGGTAATGTGCATAAAACCCCAGCCCCAGAATGCATAGTTAGCACAGCTCACAGATCTCAAGCTAGAGAAGGGTCACGCCAGTCGGGAGTGGAGACGCCATGTCCGGGGAATGCCATGCCGGGCACGATGGTAGTGGTTCGTATGTTTGTTGTTAGCTTTTGAAAATTTAATTTAGGACCCCCCAAGTCTAAATTTTAGTTTAAATTCGTAACTTAAACTCTCTCTAGCTAGGGAATATTATGGTGGTGACGCCTGTAGCGGCATCTTAGGTTTCTCACCCCATAACGTCAGAGTGGTTCTCTTACTAAAAACCAAAATCTTTCTTATTTGTTTTAAACTTTAATTCAAATAACTGACGGTTTGATCTTTGTGTGGGATTCATTGGTTATTCACTCCAGACGGACTTTATAAGTAGCCGAGGCTTTTATAATTTGAGGAGTTGACTTGTAAACAGCAACTCTGGGAGGTTTAAGGCTCTGTTTTATCACTTAGAAACAAAACTGTGAAACGGTTGATCTTTCATGCGTGTTTGAAACATACTGTTTGATAGATTGTAACCAGCCTGGGCTGTTCAATCTTGCGGACGACTCTGCGGAGCGTTCAGTATTGCTTTTTCTAATCGAAAAATTAAGTGGATGTTTTATTCTGAAACACAAACGTCGTTTTAGTAAAAACTTGTGAAAACGAATTACATGTTGTAAATTCAAACTAGTGCTTTTTAAATACTTTATTTCAAAAGCTTCCGTGCAAACTAAATGTAAAGTGTAATTTTATATCCTCTGTTGTTATAATAAAAACCAGGAGTTTTTAACTTCAGTTCGTTTGCTAGTCGATTAACTGTTTAAGTGTAAATAAATATGTAAACCATTTTTAGTTTAGCTCTTGATAAACGGTTAAATTTCCATCGCTGGTGGCAGCAAAATTTACCAGCAGTATTAAGGTTAGGCCCCTTTAATTTAGGACCCTGCGCTCCATCCCCCATGCTGGGACAGTAGCCCTTGCTGTGCTTATGCCGTAAAAGTCGCAATAATCACCGCAACACCTTAAGCTGAATCTCCGTGTCAAACCAGGAAACCGGAGGCGCTACAAGCACCTGAGCCGTCGTAGCGTCCGCCGTTACACTGGATAGCTCATGACTTGGCTTCTGGCAAAAGTGCACTAGACTGAACTAGCAGTTCAGGCTAGGTGCGCTTGTTTTAACTTACTCCTTATGAGTGAATCATGTTAATTAAATAGGCTAATGGCCGAATGGACATTGCCATTAATTAATGATAAGCTTTGATTACTTAATAATAATCAAGTCTGGATGGCATATCGTGCAGATACTGTGCCGATCCGATACCGATACCCTGATACCGATATATCGGTGGGTTAGAGATAATTAACCTAAATTAAACAATTAACAGTCGTCCTTGCTATCAACGGTACGGCTGCTTCCTAATGAAGCAACGTGCCGAACCTTAAGTTTAATTTAGTCCCTAACTAAATGTCCGTCACTGAATATGTGCCTTCGCATGGTTTGTGTCTGCTATACACAGCCTAGCCTCTGGGAAACAGTGTCTGCACTATATCTTCCTTATCTAACTTTAGTTTAAAAAAGACTTTTCTGGGGAAGGAAAGTCCGAAAGTTCGCAGAGAAGGGTCAACTTTTCTGCTACCGCTGAGCTTTGTTCTGTTGTCATCTCTGTTGATGCCTAATTTCCTAATCTACTTTTTCTGGATTTCCCATTTCGAAACAGGGGCAAGGGGTTGACTGAGTGCACAAAGGAGTACTACTTATACCTATACAGTTACGTGATTTGCATCACGGCTGTACCCATTTTTGAACATGTCATGGATCACTTGTTTTAATGATAATCATAAATTACCTAACTGGGTTTTACCAGTTTTTACCTGATGAATGCATTCAGTTTGTACATGTATTATTCACTTGCTGATCAGCAAAAATGTTACTAGTAATAATTTCAAGTTTTCATACTCTTATGGCTTTTTTATGGCCTTGATAGTTTTGGGGGGAACATATTACCTAAGCTAGGGTGTCACACTAAGCTGGGTGCTTTACTAAAGTGGAAAATACAATAATAGGTTCAATAAACTCAGAAAAATTTTCACTTTTTCACTAATTTTCGCATTTTCTTGTTCCTTAAGATTTTGCACGTCCTTGAGTGATTTTCGAGTATAGTCTTGAATGTTCTTGGTGATTGTTTGTCTCAGTAGCACTTGTTAAGTTCACTATAGCCTTCCTTGCTGAGTCTAGTTTTGTGTTTCTTGCTGTGTTCACTATAGTTCAGTTTAGTCATTCTTGCTGCATATCTGCAGTAGTCCTTGTTCCTTTCAGGAATATCCTTTAATTGTTCTGTTAGCCTTTCTTGCTTGTCCTGTTAGCATTTCTTGCTTGTCCAATACGTGATCACCTGTTTCCTTGTCTGCATGGCCATGCCTCTGATAAAGTGTCATAATCTGACGTTCGGGGACTAGAGTCCCGCACCAGGTATATCTTGCCACCTGAAGTGGTATATCCTGCCACCTCTGTGGATTTAGTTACCAGTAACCCGGTTCAATCACTAGTGTGATGTTTGCCACTATTGTGGTACTTGCCGATTAATCAGTACGCGAACCACATCAGTAAACCAATCAGTAAACTCCCGATGTGGTTATCTAGAATGAGAGAAGGATACTTGAACCATTACTGTTTCTTATAAAGTTACTGCATGTCATGTATTTCTTACTTAAAGTACTTATACCTAATTTCCCGACCTGAGTGTTTAACTCATTTTCTAACCTATAACTTGAGTGTCTTTCCTATATTACCTTTTTGTTACTTAGCTTTTGTCGTTACTATGCATTTGTCTAATTTTTGGACCGGATTAAGCGCTTTGCTTCTATGATCCTTCCGGTTGCCCTCGTATAGGTGTACCCTGTGCACTTCTATAAAGTGGACCTGATTAAGTGTAACCGTGCACTTGAGCCAAGAGGACGGGATATGTCTGCGAGGTTGTGTTTTTGTCAACGGCGCACTTCTAGAAAGTGAACATAATTTAGTGTAACCGTGCACTTGAGCCAAGAGTACGGGCTTTGTCTGTTTTTTTTTGTGTGTGTGTGTGGACAGGATTTAAGTGTAACTGCACTTCGTGATCCTTCCTTTAATTGTTTACTACCTTTCTTTTAACCTGGGTACTCTAGTTTTTACTGCCTGAGATTCTAAGTGTCTAACTTGCACTCTGTAATCTGTCTTCCTAGTTATTTCTAAACGTCATTAGCATTTTATCTGCGTTCTCTGTTTCTCAGAATTTCTGCGACTTATACCTTTCGATTCGGGATTTGTTCATGTCTTATTTCAGTTTATGCTTGTGCTCAATTAGCTTTAGTTTTCAGTTTGGAATAATTTCCCTGTCTTATGTCAGTTTATGTCTGTGCTCAATTAGCTTTAGATTTCAGTTTGGAATTATCTTTCCTGTCTTATCTCAGTTTATGTCTGTGCTCAATTAGCTTTGGTTTTCAGTTTGGAGTAATTCTCCTGTCTTATCTCAGTTTATGTCTGTGCTCAATTAGCTTTAGATTTCAGTTTGGAATTATTTTCCTGTCTTATCTCAGTTTATGTCTGTGCTCAATTAGCTTTAGATTTCAGTTTGGAATTATTTTTCCTGTCCTATCTCAGTTTATGTCTGTGCTCAATTAGCTTTAGTTTTCAGTTTGGAATAATTTTCCTGTCTTATCTCAGTTTATGTCTGTCCTCAATTAGCTTTAGTTTTCAGTTCGGAATAATACAAAAATCTTGTTTGTTCTCCTTCCCTTTTCGTTTTGTGGAACTACTTTCCCGGTTTTTAATTCCGCATTTGCGTGTGCATTCTCCGTGTTTATTTCTGGTTCTGCGTCATTGTGCGTCATTTTGTTTTTAGATCGCCTTTTGTGCGTGATTAATTTCTCTCAATTTCCTTATTGGAACGGTTTCTAATTCTAATTCCATTTTTAATTTAGTACTTTTTAGTGGTTAATTCCCTTAACGCGGTATTTTCGTGCTCCTATGGCAGTGTTTTTAAACATTTCTTTTCGTCAGCGTCATTCGCATGGGGAAAATTCGTAAAGGTCAGTGGTACTGAAATTTTTGCTCCGGGAGTGGCAGGTGCGCTCTAGATCTAATCAACGTGATGCATGGTTGACTAATATATTTTCCCTTATTTTGCTAAAATTTTTCTTAATTTATGGCACTCGGTATAATTTTCCTCTGTTTTCGATTGTAAAGCTTCCCTCAGAATTTTAGCTTTTGTTAAAAAATCTGATAATTATTAGTGGAAAATTTCCAACTGTACTGAGATCTAATGGCATGGTAAGGTATGACGCGTCGCGTGACGTCATGAGCCTAGCTCTGATTGGTTGACGCGAAAAGGGCACGCTTTTTTGACCTGCGCTC
Source organism: Lithobius niger (assembly GCA_023313725.1). Classification (NCBI taxonomy): domain Eukaryota; kingdom Metazoa; phylum Arthropoda; class Chilopoda; order Lithobiomorpha; family Lithobiidae; genus Lithobius; species Lithobius niger. The sequence continues at coordinate 103,664 of JAHWFP010072639.1, read as the reverse complement.
TGGACAGTGGTCACAATAGACTTGAACTTTGAATGAGATGGCACACCCGAACTTCTGCACGGATCCGGATTGTTTAACGTGCTAGCGGGCTCGCCTGTAAAAGTAGATGCCTTCTACCTCGAGGTGCTTCCCCGTTTGCTGTTTGTTGAGATGGTGAGTTATTATTCCTTATTTCTTTGATTTTTAGCGAAATTTTTGTCAGAATCTTAGCGTGATTGTTGCCCATGTGGCGATCGTGATTTCCCTTTGTTTCAAAACGTTAACTATGCTAACCGGGCTTCTATTGAAAGCCTTAATGTTTTCCTGAATTATTTCTCAGTGCTTCCTTAAGATTCATTGTTTAGTTTAACTGCTTTAAAGCTTTTAATTGCTTTGTTTTGCGTAATTTTGCCATTGATTTCTTTGTTAATTTGAGAATTTTCGGCCGCCACGTGTTGCGTGTTAGCTGTTGTAGGTTACTACTATGGTTTTATGCTGTTAGTCCGGGCAATGACTATACTTTATAGTCCGTAAGGGTATTACCGGTTTGATGCTGTATTAGGCGATTTATGTTAAGATTTTCGCAATTTTCTAGATCTTCCTAAAATACTGGTACGAACGGCCTATGGCTTTTTTGTCTATAGAGTGGTACCATAAAGGTCTGATTTATAGTCAAGGGGATGGAATTATACGTTCCTTATTATTTCCTAACCTAAATTTTTGCTATATTTATGGAAAAGTGCCGTAAACCGTGTTTTCTGCGTTTGGCTAGGTGCGGCCGTTTCGGGTAAAATTTTCCGGGGTAGGCCTATTTGATATTTGTCTAATGAAGATGTTTATATTCGCGTGATTTTGTTTATAGCTTGCTTTAGCGTTTTTCTTCAGTAACTGTGGGCTGTGCTGTGTTTTTAGGTTTTTATGTGTGTTACAACGATTTTTTATTTTGCGTCCCTAATGGCGGAGGGGGGGGGGGGATTTAGCTTTTAGCTCGTTGCTGCGCTGTAAACGTGGCTGTTTTGTCTGTTAGCCAAAACTATACCGTGTTTACTGTTTTCCTAATCGCTTTAAATCTATAGTCTAGTGAAATCTTAACAGTTTTTGTTCGTCCGGTAATCGTGATTGTCTTCGTGTAATGTGGTAATGTTGTTTAGTAGCCTATTTATACCTTTCATCTTCTCGGTTTTTACTGGTTTCTACGGGCATTTTACGTGCTTTTAACGTCTTATAACGTACGTCGCGTGATTTTTGGCTGATATCGCCGTGTTAGCTACATGCTTTCCGGCTTTTTGAATTCCGGTCGCCACGTGCTGTGCGCCATTGTTCCAGTGGCTATTAACGTACTGTTTTTCGGTTTTGGAGCCATTCTAGCCTAAAGTTAAACACTTGTCAAAGTAATTCTAGTGCTTTGAATTTTCCTATATGAAAATGCCGGCTATATGGCTGTCGGGAAAATATTTCCTTTGTTTGAACGTTAGCTATGCTTTTCCTGGTTTTTACTAAAACCCTAACGTTTTTAGGCTAAACTGAGATCTGCAACGATGTTTTAACGCTGGTTACCCCTTTTAAATATCGTAAATCTTTGTTAGTCTTTACGCGTCGTCTCGGGTGACTTTTGTTTGTTGGAACTACGTGGAGATTTACATGGTCGGCTTGTGTCGTGTGCTATTGTTAAACCGGGATTTAAGCGTGGACTGATGTCCTTTAGTTACTGTTGCTAATGCTTTATAGCCTAATGCTGGAGTGTTTTTAAAACTAGATTTTACTACTTGGCCTATGGTTTTAGGGTTATTCTATGCTAGTTACCGGTTTTCAGTTTTAGGTTTTCGGTATGGTTGGCAATCTGCCCTTTTTACTTTTAACGTAACTTACTAATGTGTCTGGTTTCTACTAATGGTGCGAACTACTTGTTCCTTGCTAGTGGTGTTGAGCTAATTTCTTATAAATTAAAAAAAGTGCTGCAACTGCGTTGCTTTATTATTACTGACTGATGCAGTTTCGGATTGGAGCCAATATACCTATATTTGGGTAATGGACATAACTTATGTTTGGCTTATTGCTACGGTATTTGGTACCTTTTTATAGCTGAGTTTTTACACGTGTTAGATCGTGACAAGATAGGCTGAGTCCTAAAGCTTGGTGCTTTTCCTTGTATATTTAGAGAGAAAAAAATCTAGTACCTTCGTACTGCTCGAATTGTGAAGATTCGTTCGAGATTTTCTTGGGGGAAACTGAATTTTCTCGTTTCTAGACTGTGACTAAATTCATCGATTTGTTATGCATTAGGCTACGCGTCCTAACAGACATTAGGATATAATGCTGTAAAAACAAGCAATTTTCAAACTTTTGGCGGGAAACTTAACTTTTCGTTACTTTTTGAATCTGTTAATAATAATCGTTAAGGTTTTCGGAGGTCATGTTTGTGCCTAATTCCTACCTATTATGAACTGAAATAGTTTGGATTTTGCTTATTACCTTGTCCTAATCGTTTACTTGTCGTTTTGACTGATTTAGGTGCGAAATTTTGCTAAATTTTTGTCTCTTTTATTTCAGAGCCTGCTGGCCAGTCCGGAACCGGAGCCTGCCAAAATCGCGGTGGCTGCTGCCCTGCTGGCTCTGGGAGAGAGGGAGGAAGAACTGGTCCCTGAACTTGTGACGGCAGATGCTCAGGAGGAGGATCTCTTCCTGGCTGGAGAGGATGTTGAGGATGAACATGACCCGGGCTCCAGCCTTTTGTCCGAGACGCCGGAAAGCAGTCCCATCTGCGTTATTTCAGAAGTTTGGGGTGATTACCACAGTGATGAGTCTAAATGTCCCATTCTAGATTTATGGTTTTTAAGATAGAGATACTGAACTGTCTCGGTTTTCCCTTTTCTTTTTCCTGGAAGGCTGGATATTGTTCGAGATTTTACTTTTCTGAAAGGCCTAGGTAGTTGAGGGGTGTGATTTTTCAATCGGGTCTGTTTTTAATTTCAGACCGCAAACGGCGCCTGGATGACGGGGAAGACGCCGATGATGAGGATGATGTGGGAGGGTCCAGTGCCAAGAGGCAGTTGATGATGTGAAAGGCTTCTCCTTTTTGTTTTTGTGAGCCCTAATCTAAGGGCGTGATTTCGTATGTACATCGTCTTAAGGCGTAATTAAATTCTGCCATTAAATCTGATTCGAGTATATTTACTGTTTATGCAGTAGCTAGTTGTAGCTTTTAATTTTGTGGTAGGCGGATGATGTAGCTTGATGAGATCCAATGTTATGTGTGCCTGGTCGAATTACGGTTACATAAGTAACTTACCAAGTCAGTTTATTACGCAATTTGTAATTTTCCTTAGTTGTGCCTGATAAAATTATCAGTTTGGCTCCTGAGGAGGGTTGACGGTGCTGTGCCTGATGGGCCGAATTTTTACTTAATGTTCCTGGTGAACTTCTTTCTAGTCAATCACTTGATGAAATTACGTTCCTTATGAACTGCCGCTGCCGAAATGGAAATTGCGTTTCTCTTGCTGAGCCGTGAATGATGTTATGGGTAACTGAAAGGTTTTAACTCCTGTAAGCTTTTATTTTTCGTTACCAAGCTTGGTGAAATTTTCTAACCTTCTTTCAGGTGAAAATCCTTGCTAAAAGCTTTATGGAAAAATATCTGCTGCTAATTTAAATTTATGGTTGAGATTCTGATCTAGGTTTGTATATGCCTTTTAAATTATGGCCTTATTGTCTAACGAGAATTATTTGGTGCTTATGCCTGACGAGGGCCGTTAACTTGGGTATCTATTTTTTGTTTTTCATGCTCTGGAAGCCTTTCAAGCCTAAATTTAGGTGACAGCTCTTGTTAAGCATTTACGGAAAATATTTAACGTTATCTAGTTTACTAGAGGTAGCCTATCTGCTAAATCAAGCTTCATACATGAATGAGGACTGCCTGTAATGTCTAGTTGCTGTATGCTTGACATACTTCCGGCTGAGTGTAATTTTATGCGTGTTAAAACACTGCCTTATAGCCGGACAGCCTCAGTATCTACTGGATTCCTATCCTAGACTTGTTTTTTATCGAGCTTCGTACACAGTGAGCCTATTTCGTTAAACTTGACGAAAATCTCCCGCTATGCCTAATGAAGTGAAACATAATTTTTCCTAAATGGAATGCATGTCAGGATCTAAACCTGACAGCTGATTTTTGATCTCGAGGGCGAAGTGAACTTGCTCCTTACTGAAATTTCATGCTTTGCTGGTGTGCCTGATGAATGTAGCCATGTGGCTAACGGAATTTGAAAATTACTTAGGTCAATGGAAATTGCCTGCAGAAAATTGAAGATTTTGCTTACAAGCTTGCTGAATCGAAACTTTGCTTTGCATTTAACGGGGTACTAGAGGTACTATACTCAACCAGTTTTCGCTCTATTCCCCTTTTATTTATAAAGCATACTGAATTTTTCTAGCCTATTTATAGGTGAAGTCTTTTGTTATGCTTGTATGAAAAGTGGAATTCTGAGAATTCGTTTTGTGCAGTGCCTGCCTGTTTTAAATTTTACATCCATACATTTACTGAAATAATCTGGCATGCCTGATAAATTTTGACCTTGTGCCTAAATGTATGTCTGTTCCTAATAGAACGAGGACTGACTGTAAAATTTTCGTACTTAGTGCTCTGAGTGAACCTTTTCGTTATACATAATGGAAGTCCTTCACTAGCCTACCTATAAAGGGGATTGGTTTCGATTCTCCTTCTGAGATAATATCCCTGGTTTGTTTTATGCTAAATGTTTCAGGTTTTTGTTTCAGGAAATATAACTTGCTTCCTTCCCGTTTTTAGTTGTTTTAAATTATGATTTTCTAGTCTGTGGCCTAGTGCCATTTGGTAATGTTTGCTTGCTCTGCTCGGTTTTCAAGCGCGATGTGCCTGTTTCCGTGGCTATACGACCTAAAAACACCTTTTATACCTTTTTATAACGTGTAGCTAATTTTCGGTAACTTGCTGAATTAAACCTAACTAATTTCCGGGACAATTTTCGGTTACTGGGTCGTGAACGTAAATGTCACTTATTTACGGCTTCTCTTTCTTGTAGCTTATAGTTAACAATTTTTAGTTTTCATTTTTTAGGTAGCCTATAGCTGATGTTCTTAATTTTGGGTAGTCTATTGCTGAGGATTTTTTTTTATCTTTTTCGGGTGGCTTATAGCTAAAGTTCTTATTTTTAGTAGCCTATTGCTAAGTTTTTTTTTTTTGGGTAGCTTATAGCTGATCTTCTTGATTTTGGGTACCCTATTGCTGAGGTTTTTGTTCATTTTTATTTTTCGTGTACTCCTGTTGCGTATTTAATTTTAGTTTATACCTTTTCTGATACGGCTTCTACGTATGTTAAGATTTTAGTTTTTGGTTTCTAGTTTCGAGTACGACTTTCACGTATTCAATTTGGTTTTTAGTTTCCGGTTTCTGATACGTATTTTAATTTAGTTTTAGTTTCTGATACGACTCTCGCGTATTTAATTTAGTTTTCATAATTTTTTGTTTTTGGTACGGCTGAAACGTACGAGTACGGCTGATGCGTAATAATACGGCTTCTACGTATTTGGTTCTGGGTACGACTTTTACGTACTAATACGGCTTTTACGTATTTAGTTCTGGGTACGACTTTCACGTACGAGTACAGCTGATATGTACTAATACGGCTTTTACGTATTTTTAATTTCTACGTACGACTTTCACGTACGAGTACGGCTTTTACGTACTAAGTTAACTTAATTTCTAATATATATGGTAATTTCATATGGTTAACTTATAAATATTTCTAAACGTGTATGACTAACTTATGGCTTATAACTGTCTTAAACATGTAACGATAATAGCATTAGCTAGAGTGCTTTAACTTGGGATAAGAGGGAACCAAACTAAACCCTAACCCAGCACTTTGACTTTGAATAAATCAAGTTTAATTAAACCAGAAACAACTTGTGTGGTCTCCCTTCTATTGCTTGCCATTGTTGTGATATTGTGTGATATTTTTTGCTTCTCACGAGCAAGGACAGGTGGATTCCGATAATGCATCAGCTGTTCACTCTAGCGATAGAATAGCCAGTGTTTCGCCAGATAGGCGTAGTAACAATAGTTTTGTTTCCTCTAATCATAATTTCCATCATAATTTTAATAATGAAAGGCCTGTTAATATTCCTTTTGTTTTGGCTCATGACATGCCTCGACACGATGAGCAGTTTGCTTGCCCTCGTGCCTTGCGTAGTGATGCTGGTCGCAGCCGTCGTTCCTTCCGAGAAATGATGACGTCATCACCCATTCATACGCCACCGGAAACCCCTTTGGTTGGCAGTGGGTCAACAGGTCCAGACTCGCTTCGTGCAGAGCGTGATCGTTTACAACACATAAACGATAGTCACGTTGAAGCTTTGCGTAATATAGTTGACAGTTTGCAAATAATTGTGGTAACAATGGTAATAATAAAAGCACTCGTCTTTGGGGAGACGTACGAAATGCTAAGAAAAATTTAACTTCTTTTTCTGGCGAAGATGGTACCGATGTTTTCACATTTTTGCTCCTGACAGATAATCTTAGGAAAATTGATAAGAATCTTCCTGACTGTGAATTCATAGCAGCCGCTACAAACAGGTGAAAGGGAAGAGCTGCCAGATTTTTAGCAACAAGCTCGATCGCTTCTAAGCAAACCAACTGGACTTCTTTTAAGTCAATTTTAATAGAAAGATTTGGTGCTGGAGGTAAAGAGGTAACTAGGACTAATTTTCACAGGGCTAGAATGTTGCCTGGTGACGACATTGAAAAATTTGCAGATAAGTTAGAAATAATGGCAGCCGAAATTTGGATGGTTCAGCCATCTGATGATGAATTTGAAAGAGCACTTAAGGAAAGATCACGTGACGAAGGCTTGCGTTGTACTTAATGTGTAAGTTAATTTTTCGAGCAGCTATGCCCGACATTTTGGAAACCTATTTAGCAACAATTTGTCCTAAAACATGGGAGGACATGTTACATAAGACGTTGAAGCGCCAAACGAAGATTAATGAAAGGAATCATTACAGCCGAAATCAACAATCTGCTAAAGTTTCGTCTGATGCAATTTCGCCTCTCGACAAAATAGCGACAGTGGCAGAGGCAGACCTAGCCAAGGTTTTGCAGGAACTTGAATGTAAAAATAAGGAAATTAAAAATATTAGGCTTCGTGATTCGTTAGGAGAAGCCAGGGTTTCCGCAGTACAGCAGGAACACACGGAACAACGCAGTTGCTTCCGGTGTTTCGGCAGATCTCACCTCATCAGAAATTGTAGAACTGCAGTTAGTAGTTTGGAAGCAGTTAAGGCCGCAAATGCAAAACGTTTGGCTGCCGAAGGGAAACTTATTCCACGCAGAAGCACTTCTAACATGAAATACATGAGAAATAATCGCCGAGGCAATAATAATATTGGCACTAGAGACAATTCACAACTGAATTTGGCCCAATATAATCGTCAGCGTACAACTAACAACGGCGCAAGCCCCAATCAAGTTCAAGTCGCTCGAAGCTCTCAGCAGCCACAGCAGTAAAAAAAAACTAGTTGACAGTTTGAAGGGAAACAGGTACTTCGAGCTGGCTGGCTATTCTAGCGCAAATGAAATTCCGACTTGCGCTATGAATACTGTAAACCCTGACTATGATACAGAAGAACAATCATCTATTAGAGAAGAAACAAATGTTTTATTTAAAAAGACAAGAATTCATTCTACACTCGACGCCGCAGGCCTACTTCTCGATTTGTAATCGAAAGTAGACTGGCACCAGCAGAAATTAGCGCTCAAAGACAGAACGCCTACCTTGCCCAGGCTTGCAGCTTATTTTGGTGCTATTCCAGAAAAATATGTGGCCCCATCTCTGAACGCCAACGCTCATCTAGAAAACACTTTCAAACGTATCCTGAAAAAAGTTAATAGTGCTTATAATTTGTCTTGTGATTCAGCCATTCTAATTTTATTTGAGGATGGTGCTGACTCTACTAACTTTCACTCGAGTAAAGACTAATAATCCAATCGTTTTATAATTGATTGGCGAGGAACGATTAATCGAATTCCGTAGCACATCTGACTCAAACGAGCGCAAATCTCATCTGCTTTCAGCAGGCGAAACAATTTTAATTTCAGACAGAAAGCTACGCATTCCTTTGTTGGCTAAAATTACTGCACCAACAATATGTTTAATATATTGGGATAACACGTCAAACCCAACCATCATTACTGAGCAGAAACGTGCAACCCGACAAGTGAAACGAAAAATCTTGCTCGCTCGGAAATCGCAGCCGCAGATCGAAGCGACGCCGCACCAACTCCATCCGGCGGCTGGAATAGACACTAAAGCCCTAACCAGACTGGCTGCTCGCGGCTGCACGCCGGCACAGTATGGTGTAAAAAAGACTTCAATATTCGTCCTTAACGCAACACCAATCACACGATTGCTACAATTTTGACCTTGTAGGCACGTAGTCACGCATAGCTTCGCACGAAATTTTCTCCTGTCTGGAGAGGCCTTTAAGGTCTGACAGACATGTTGGCTCACGTCTCGTTGGCGAACGCAGACGACGCATCGGAACAAGTTTTGGTAAATTGCTTAGGCTATAACGCTAAAGCAGTGCACCCAAGACCTCACCTAATTTTTAAATTTGGGCATTTTAGCAAATTAGGATTATTGGACTCAGGTGCTGGAATTTCCTTAATTGAAACATCCACAGCTGAAGAATTATTAAATGATTATCGCATAAATTGCAGCGTAGCTACTACACAAACACCTACAGCTTTGATAGGCGTCGGTGGAACTAAGATATCAGTAAACCGAATTTTGACCACGGAAATAAGTAAATGTGGATTTTCTAGGGAACAAAAATTTAGAATCGTTCCCAATGGCAGTTTTGGAGCTCTCCACATTTTATTGGGTTATGATTTCTTATCACAACAACCCGATTTATTAAAACTAAACTGTTCAGACCAGATTTTGGAAATCGGTAAGCTGAAATTTAGGCTTTCCCCATCTCCATTTGATGCCTGTGAGGCTTATAATAAAAATAGAGAAATTATAAATTTCGAACAGCATGATGTTTCATACGAACACACAGCAACAATCAATGTTTCGTCCGACGCAGACACAGCCGAAAATCCAGTCTCAATGGAATACCACACACCATGAATTTTATGAAGAAATTCCCGTATCTTTATTTAAGGATACTGTGCTGCCTAGCTATTCAGAGACAACTATGACTGCCACTTTGCATATTGCTTATCCTGAAATACGGAATGGAGCTTTTATTCCCGAATGTAAACCCGACTTGTTGATTTCTTTGGCTAGATGTCTAGTCAATACGTCACTTACCGGATTGATACCGATAAAGGTGATTAACGCATCTAGCGAAGACAGATTTTTGCCTTCTGGTATGACTCTTGGCCATTACACAACTGCGGAAGTTGAGTATGATTGCCAGGACGATGACGAAATTCCAATTAATACTGCCGACTCGGTAATTCAGCCGAATGCCACTCAAACTGAATCAGTCACATTTCATACTCCCGTTTCCACACCAGGGCCCAGTGAGATAGCTCAACACTATCACAAAGCTGGAGCGAGCAACTCGATTCCGTCAGGGATAAGCGAAACCGAAACTGATTCATGCCTTGCAAACGCTCGAGATCCAGAGCCAACCGAGATAGCTCGCGGTGCCTACGAAGCTATTTCTGGTTCTCCCGAGCAAGTCTAGACAAAGCCCATTGAGACATCGCCACCAAATGCGGAGGCCAGCATTCTATCACTGATTCTATCAACAAACCAAGGCCATCGCCAAAGTCACAATCCGAGATAGAAAGCGATTGGGACAAGATGAAAATTAAATTTTCATTTCCGGATTTAACCGAAGAAGAAAGAGGAAAATTTCTTGAAATATTGAAAATGCATTTAGCGTGGAAAATTAGCTGTAGCCAAATCATGCATAGAGACAGCCGGATTTCAAGGATCTGGAATGACACGCCGTTTTAAAAAGTTGCCAACAGAGCTACAGAAAGCTACTGCACGTATTCAGTTCTGCGCCCGACAGATTTCCACAGCATTTGTAAACGAAGAGTGTGCTACATATTTGGACGAAATTTTGTTAAAACCAACAAAATTCCATACTCATCCGTCGCACGTAAGCAGAGCCCTAAGACTTGTATGGAAATCGAAAACGAAACTCAGTCCCGAAAACTGCATTTTCGGAATGAAAGAGGCGGAAATTCTTGATTTTACCGCAAGCAAAATCGATGCCCAACCAGACAGTGATGAAACCCACCCTATGGAACTCGTTTCCCTGCCAGAAAATTAGAGCCAACCATAGATAAGGAGTGGAATAATCCCCAGTTTGAATTTGCACTCCCTGACTTAAACGAACACGAACAAATACAATTCTTGGTGGTGTTGCACTCAAACCAGGAAATTTTCTGTAACAACCATGAAGAAGGAACACTATTAAAAAGGGAAGCCAAGTTTTCAAGCTTCCAAATAAGCAAAATAGGCGCCGAATCAGACGAAGGTAAAATTGAAGTTGAAAAATCCTTTCAACAGCTCAGAAACATGAAAGGACCTAGCCAAGTTGCGAAAATGCGCAGTATTTTCGGCAGGCACATATCCGATTTTTCAGTTTTCTCAGCCACCCTTACAGTTACGGCAAAGGACGAAGAGCTCAGTTGGTATAAAACAAATGGCTCCATATTTTTAAGCTTGGAACAGCCTATGGTCAAAACAGCGACTTTTAGACACCCCGATTTTACACAGCCATTTTGCATTAGAACTAATGGCAGTGGCGCATTGCTAACCAGTTGCCTTACACAAATGCATAACGGTATAGCCTACCCTATAGCCTATACTGCTCAAACTTTGACGTTTGCAGAAAAGGAAGGAAGTGTGATTATAAGGGAAATTCTCGCCGTACTACACGCAATAGAAGCGTTTCGATCGTTTCTGATCAGCAGACCATTTTTCCTTACAGCCGATTTTATGGCGCTAATGTACTTATATAATGGTAATGAGCTTTCTCCTACGCTAAAACGCATTTTATCCAGGCTGGAAGAGTACGATTTTGTCATCCAGCATCGGTAGAAACAACCATGGCAAATAGCCTATGTTACTTCACGCATAACAAAAGAAAAAATATATATAATAATAACGCAGAAATTTTTTGACGTTAATGGCAAACTGAACGAATCCGAACAGCAGTTGCGTGATTTTATCACGAAACTCCACGAAGATCCGACTGACCAAATGGCGGAGCTGGATCCCCCAGTTTTTAGTCCGGTAGCTACCCAACGAGCGTCACTGGAAACTAGTAATGAGCAAAAAGGCATAAAGCATAAGAATTGCGATCCTCATACCTCCCGGCTGTTTCAAAAGTGAATTAGATTGGAGGAACCCAGGTCAGCATCTTGGCCAAGATCTTGCAAGATCATGCCTAATCTTGGCAAGAAGGCAAGATCTTGCTTAACACAAGCCAGATCTTGCCAAGTGTGTCAAGGTCTTACCAAGTTTATCAAGATCTTGCCAAGTTTGTTAAAATCTTGCCAAGGAGACAAGACCTTGGTTAAAACAATCAAGATCTTATCAAACTTTCTAAGATCTTAGATGGCTGGCTCCACACGCAAGATCTTAACTGACTTGTCAAGATCTTGTTTGTGCATGGGTAAATATTTTTTATGTTATTATTATTATTTTATTCACTGTTTGCTAAAAGAAATGCAGGGGAATTCGGCTCCTGCTTGGTGTCTAGCCATCGCCCTCCTCCAAAATGCTTTTTAATAATTTTATAATTTTAGGGGTGCACTGGGGTGCTGCAAGAAGTTTGGTACTTTCGAACCAGACAATGCTCTCATCAAGAATCCTGCTGTTACAAATATTGCAATATCCTACATCCTACAAAAGACCTATGAATCGCATATACCGACCACCAAATTTCACACAACTTAGGCACATCATGCAGCGCTAGGCATTTGACACAAAGATTTACTGAACAGCATAGAGAAGATAACATACTTTAATCTTTTTTGGGGGTGGGGGGGGGAGGGGGAGCAAAGGCGATAAGTAATTTTCATTTTAGCAAGGTTTCAGCAATATTTATTTTTTAAAACACATTTTAGGAGCACTGAGTAAGTCTTGAGTAAGCAAAATAACGAACTTAGTGTTGTACCGACTAAATTTTGGACTTAGTTCAAAAACGTCCACTAAGGAAGGGGAGGAGCAAACCTCGTTCACTGTAGAGGCATGAGATTATGTCCAGAGCAGGCCAGATTAGATCCAACAGCTGCTGAGGGAGAATGGTAGTCTCACCTATTACCTTAGCCATTTAAATGGATTAATCATGGTCAAAAAATGCATCGTTGGGTTACAAAACCAACTGCAGTAGTGACAGAATGAAACAAATATATATTTTCCTAAAAACACGGTAGTTGTTAACATTCGTGCAAGAACAGATTTTACTGAGATATTCAGGTTGACAAAAAATTGGCTTACTACAGTATGATGTAATTCAGAAATTCAATCTTCTTTTCAAGTAATAATTTAGTACTTAAACCTTCGACAAACAACTAGAAGGCAGACTATACCTTCCCACCTCAAAAAAAAAAACGAGCCAGTCAAGGGGGCACAAAAATCTGAGAAAACGCTATTTACTCGACATTTTCTTCAAAACTTTTTGTTGTTGAAGTCATACATTACATTGCATAATGCAAAAAAAAAAATTGTGCAAAATAAAGTGGTCGTACACCCCCCCCGCCACTACTTGTAATTACGCCAGGACGGAAAGCCAAATGGCTCAAGGAGGGTCAAATAAATACGGATGCAAACCTATCTATGTTGCCTTTTTGGGCTTGTATGTCAGACTGCCTGAGTGGAGAATTGAACCCACAACCTTTGAAACCAAAGGCCGAAGTTGTACTGCTGAGCTTTACTGACATAACTTTTTGGCCGTGTCAGTATGGCTCAGTGGTAGAACTTCGGCCTTTGGTTTCAGTGGTCGTGGGTTCAATTCCCTTCTCAGGCAGTCTGTCATTTAATTACAAAAGGTAACGTAAATAGGTTTGCTCCGTATTTTTTTTAACTGTTTGTGAAGTTTAAACACTACTAAATGTAAGAGACACTGCATAATTGCCACACACAAAAAAAACAGAATTGGTATATCACTTGAAAGATAATAAAAGAATTATAAAAGCTTTAAGGTTTTAAAAGCCCTACATAGAGACATGTGCACAGGTCCCCGAGAGGGCAGGGACAGATTACTTTTTTCTGGGGACTTTTTTTTTTGGTGTTCTTACCCTTTTCTGAGATTTTACCCTTTTCTGCCCCTCTTTGCACCCCCTTTTAGCCATTTTTGCAACTTTTTTTGGGCACTTTTATACCACCGCTCCAGTAAATGTTGGACATTTTGTAAAGAAAAGGGCACTTTGCCGTGAGGGCAGTCTGACAGGGGAGGGGGTGCCCTCTGCTCCCCTGTGTTCATGATCCAAGCATACATAAATAAATCGGCATTATCATGGTTTTAAAAGTACCAGTTTTAAGACCCTGCGATATTTTAAGGTACTTTGTAGTTAATAAATTATAAGAATGGAATAAATAAGGGAGGAGGAGGGGGGGGGAGGAGCGCAACCCCCCTCAAAAAAAAACCGACTGGTCTAGGGACCATAAAAATTCTTGGAAAACTAAATCTACGTTATTTTCTTCAAAACTTTTTTGTTGAAATCCAAAAGTACATTACCTAAAGCGTAAAATTCCCTCTCCTCCCCGAAAAAATATTTTACGACTTTTTTTTAAAACTTTCCAAAAACTTTCCAAAATTGCCAAAAACGGTTTCATTACCACTTCCACTTACATACAATAATTAAACTTTAAGGTCTTCGAAGCCCTACATAAATAAATCAACCATTTTCAGAGTCTTACTGTAGAAATACCAATTTACCAGCTTATGTGAAATATTATTTTACAGCTTTTTTTTATGTTGGTTTCGTTCCGTTTTTTTTGCTTTCCATCTGTGTTATACTGTGAGCAATACAAAACGGAACGAAAGCAAAAAAGGAACGAAACCAACATAAAAAAGCCGCAAGTATAAGCTACTAGCCTAAAGCCTTATTGGATAAAAAGACCCTTAGCATGGAGGAAGGAATTCCTTCCTCCATGCCTTGAGGCCCTTGAGCAACGCGATGCGACAGCGAAACGCGATCAGCGATTCGCTGTAGCTAATCACGTGATTATCGCAGTAAACAGTAAACAGTACGCAGTTCAAATTGGGAAGGGACGAGTGGGCTACACACGGTTGGCAAAAATTAATGCACCGATTCGAAAACTGTGCTGTACGGAAGTAAACATGTATTTCACAGTGATTTTGTGAAAAGTGCAACAACGATCGTGGAATTGTGGTAGCTTTGCTATCGTTTAGTTCAAGACCAGAGCATGACAACAAGTAAGCTATCGTCGTCCGTCGGGCCTGCAATGTCGGACGAACAGCATTTTCAGAGTCAAAACGATCCTACTCCTAGCTTGGGTAAGCTGTCATTAGGCTTATTCTCTGAACTGGTCGTTAATTATTGAAGAAATCTTTACACTAGAAGGTAAGAGTGCTGATGAATAGAAAAGTGTCCTTTCAATTATTGTGCTGAACGAAAAGCTACACCTCAAGTCGTCAACGTGCGTGCAGAGTGCAGGCCGTGATGGCATCACACATTAGGCCTAACGTACTTGGGTTGGGCAACTGCTGCTGCGCCTACACTTGTGATCTTTTACTTCAAGAGGAAACGTTTCGTCGTGCGTTTCGTTTAGAAAGTGGAATAAAGTGATTGAAGTGCCAAACATTTGCTGCAGATTTCACTTGATAGTATGGAGAACATTTTTGTGCAAGAACCAACCGATCTGATGCAAAAATTGTCCTATTCTAAGTACTTTCCGGCCAAATTTCCGCAGATGTTAAAAACACAAACAAAAAAAAACATTAAATAAATCATGAGTACTGCTGTTATTTTTTTACAGCTAAGATCGAACTTTTTAAACACCCTTTTACCGTTTTTTAAGGTTGGGCTTCTTAAAATAAGAAGCTTATTTAAGTGTAACAAGTTTACCTAAAAGAAACGGAATAAAAAAACAAAACCTTCACTTTATTTTTGAATTTGTTTTTTTTTTAGTAGACCACTTTACTGCCCCGTCCCCCCCCCACCCCCCAAAAAAATATTTAACACTTAGGCCTAAAATATTTTGTTTTTTCCTTGATTTACTGGTCCCAGTGCTTTACTTTGAAGTGGTAAAGCTTAAATTGAATTTCTATTTTAGACAGGTAGCAGATGTAATCAATATTTCAGCAATGGTGCAGTATCTTTTGGAATTTTGTGTCTGGGCAATGTAAAAAATTAAAAACTAAAAATTTGCCTATGTTTAGAGTGGAAAATAACAAAAGTGATTCGTATCAATGTAAAGTATACGGTTCTGGCGAAATGGCAACTGCTAATTGAGTGAGATTTGTGAAGGATGGTCATAGTCGACCCAACGTACCTAAAAAGACATGTAATGAAATAGGGAAAAAATAACTAGCTATAACTATATAGCTTTGGAAAGAAGGTATTTTATGATGTGAACAGCACATCGAATCGGTTATTTGCTTGTTTGAAGACACAATCTAGATAGATAAAATAATGTAAAATAATATTTTTACTTTTAATCGTCCTATCAGGTCTCAAAGCTTCAGGACTAATGTTCTTAGAGGCCTACTATGTTTTGATGAATAGCAATTTTTTGTGTTTGTAGCAATAAGCAAACTATGTGGGGAAAGGACACGCGATTTAACATGCAATGGTTTGAGTCACTCATTTCATAGGAAACATAGCCTACTTATTGTAAGAATACATTTGTGCTTTATGAATGACACAAAACACCTCCTGCACTTGTCTGTAATTAAGTCAATATACATAAAAATAATGTTTCTCAGGCACTGCCGCATTAAACTTTAAAAAATAAATGTCTCTCGGGTACTGCCCATCAACAAAAATGACCCTCATTTTGTGTCTTCCCATGAATAAAATTATCCTCATTGTGCTTTTTATCTGGCATTCAACTCATCCAATACATCTTTGGTTTCAAAATTGCATATTTTAGATTAGTTACGTTCTAGCATTGCTTAAAGAGTGAGTTTTTGAGAGAGGGGGGAGGGGATTGAGGCTTAATGGCGCGTCGACAACTTGGTCATTAGCGCCAACCTCATTCACAGTGCAGTGGTTCGGGTTGCCACTGCACCACACATTACAGAGATGTTATTCAAACCCCTAATCTAAATCTTGTCATACATCTGGACCTCCTGCGGGTCCACCACGGAACAGGAACCCGCCGCGGCTGTGTGGACGAACGCGGGATAGTAACATGAGCAGCAGCAAGGACCACGTCAGCGTCAGATACATCTCCTCTCAGGGACAGGGAAAATGGCAATTTTTGATTTAGCTGAAATTTTTATCAAATGTGCTCTATAGTGTCCTGGTCACAACCCAAAAGTCATTTTTTTTTCAAAATTTGAATTTGTTGCCACATTCCAGCTGTTTTTAGTGAATGGCGCAGAGGGGTTTTCGAATGTCTCAAAAAAATCATTTTAACGGACCAAGCTTTCACAAAACTTCAGGCAAGCGCAACACTTTTTCAACTTAGCCTACATGTGTACTCGGCTACCAATACTAGTACATGTGTCAAATTTTTGGCACACCCTTGAAGTTAGCGCACACATGACGTGAAAAACAAAATTTTTGTTAGCGATTCTACAAGTTTAGTTTTAGTCAGCCAACTTCCTACAGATGCCAAATTTTTTACCTTTAATTAGGCTTATGTTTCCCCTTTAAGAAAACATCACTTTAGTACTTGATATAGGCTGTCCTTGGAATTTTTTAGTAAAACCAGTCCAAACTCAATTTTATTTTCAATTCTAGCATAGCTGCAGTTTGAGGCTAAATGTTTCAAAACTTCAGATGCCTAAAAAATATTGGTCGATTTTGTACGACAGTCTTATTTACTATACAGCCCTGTTGTCTGTTGTTTTTCATAGAAAAATTATCTCATATTTATGTTTGGTAAAATATTCCAAACTGTGAACTGAAAATGGCCCACTTAGTTGGAGTTGGCTGAATTAAAACTGTAGGCTAAACTTGTAGAATCGCTAACAAAAATGTGGTTTTATATGTCGTGTGTGTGCCAACTTCAGGGGTGTGCCAAGAATTTGTTACATATAGAACATTTGGTAACCTAGCACGCATATAAGTAGAAAAAAGTGGGCCACTTGTCTGAAGTTTTTTTGAAAAATCGGTCTGTCTATCTTGTACGGATTTTGTCTGATGACGCTAATTTTGTCGGGTATCCTAGATATCGTGATACGTTAGATTTTATATGTATGCCGTGTCCCTTGCTAAGGACAGTTATTTTGAAGAAAAAAAAATGTTTTGGGTTGTGATCAGGACACAGATAGAGCACGTTTGGTATATATTTCAGCTAAACCAAAAATTGCCGTAGGCTAATAACAGGTGTCTCTCAAAAACTCACTCTGAATACTGTGTAATACTGGTAATTTTTAGTATATTAAAAAAACAACGCATGCCTTATCTTGGAGGCTGATAAACATGTATTTTACTTTGTGCGACCTTGGTGATAACTATTTTGAAAAGATTAAATAAATACAGATGCAAACCTATTTAGTATTTATGTTGCCTTTTGGATTTATATGTCAGACTGCCTGAGCGGAGAATCAAACCCACGACCTTTAAAACCAAAGGCCAAGGTCCTACCTCTCAGCCATACTGTTACATGTTAGTATTGTTCAGCGGTAGGACCTCGGCCTTTGGTTTCAAAGGTCGTGGGCTCAATTCCCCGCTCAGGCAGTCTGACATATAAGTTCAAAAAGCAACGTAAATAGAATAGCATCTGTATTTATTTAACTCTTGTTGAGCCTTTGGCTTTCCGCCTTTAATTATATTTTGAAAAGGCATGCAATTGAATATTCTTCATTGCAATGTCTTTTTTAAATAGTGAATTACGAAGGCAATGAGATATTGAAACTGCACGAAATGAAAAAATGTAAACCACGACAGTTGCAATAAGATCAACAAAAAATTATACAATCCAACGGACCCATTCTTTCGAATTTGTTATTTAACTATAAAAAGGTTACCTACTATCGATTGAAAACGGATTAATATCGGAACAGCGCTAGGCTATAAACTACTGTTATCACTAAATAGGCCTATTATAAAGTCCTTGCCCAGAAAAAAATGTTTTATGTTGTTTTATTTCCTTTTTAGTTTGCTTTTTTTGTTTTCCATATTGCTTTCCTTAGATTTTTTTTTTGCTTTCGTTCTTTTTCATATCGCGCTATTGCGCAAAGGAAACCAAAATAAAATGAAAATGAAAATGACAAAAAAGGAAATAAAACAAATTAATATTGGACCTTTTTTTGTGAAAGCAAAAAAAAAAAAGCAATGAAGCCAGCCAATATGATGTTCTTGTCAGGATATTTGAATTTATCAGTGGTGGCAAGACGGAGGCAAGATCTTGCCAAGACGAGGCAAGATCTTGTCAAGACGAGGCAAGATCTTGCCAAGACGAGGCAAGATCTTGTCAAGACTGAGGCAAGATCTTGTCAAGACGAGACAAGATCTTGCCAAGATGATGCAAGATCTTGCCAAGGCGAGGCAAGATCTTGCCAAGATGATGCTGGATCTTGCCAAGTTGAGTCAAGATCTTAGATAAGATCTGGCAAGATCTTGCCCAAGATCTTGCAAGATCACTACAAATTTCTTGCCAAGATCACTACAAATTTCTTGCCAAGATCTTAAACAAGATCTTGGAAAGATCTTACTAAGATCTTGACAAGATCTTAATCAAGATGCTCACATGGGAACAGCAGAAATTGAGACCAACACACAATTATTGCACTAGATCGAGTAAAAACACTCCCGAAATAAGAATGAAACGTAATCTTGAACAAGCATGAGCACACGACTGCTAGACAAGGCTAATTGAAACGACTCAAATCTGAAACTTTTGCACTAGACCCAAACGTAGTTTTCAAAATCAAAATTTGGTTTTCAATGCAGATAAAGACTGTCATTTAAGGAATCCAAACAATAACGAGTCACCATGCATTAGCCTCAGGGAAATTTATCATTTCATATGTTAAAATTGCCTTGAAATTTTCAAACGTATCCGTATAGATACGAAGAATGCGATCCGGCATTATTAACAAACGAATTTTGCAAATTAATTCACAGATGGACCAATCTTGTTCATTTCACAAAAGAAAATTTTTTTTGAAAATCTCAAATGGAGAGATTGTCGTATTTTACATAGATACACGCAATTAAGTTCAAAGAAATAACTTAAAAATGTGGCCAGTGTGATTATCATGAGCAAGGCTCTTGAGTTATTTAGGTTTTGATTGTTTATCATTGGATCACAAACTTACCTTGAAATCATATCACAATCGGTGATATAACTTAAGAAAACTTGTCTGACGATAAAACAAATTTTTATCTGCATAGAAAATACCTCTCATTTAACATGGTTTATGAGAATGAAAAAAAAATGTATATCGAATGTGACTCTTGTGTTTCAAAGAAATGAATCCAGCTGCAGGCTATATTAAAGTAGCCTAAAAAAAAGAGATTTTTTTATTGCGAATAGGCTAAGATTTTGATCAAAATAATGATACAAAAGTTATAGCCTATGCTAGCATAAAAATTGATTCAGACAAATACGCATCCATCCCTCTTAGTTCATACACAACAATATTACCGAAACAAGCAGTTAAAAACATTTTTTTGGAAATTGACAAAATAAGATGAAAAGATTGCTAGGGGAACTGAATTTCCAAAAGAAATGTAGGAAAATTACTCTGCCCATTATAAATTGTGTCAAATTATGTCCGAAATCTCAAATGAAACTAAATCTTGGAGATCTGTTTTAAGGAAACATCAGATCTTCCGACTTAATAATTGAATACAGAATAATTCTGCTCGTTGCATGATTTGGACAAATATGTCAAAGATTTTAAACGAAACAATGGTTTGGAAATAGAATTATAAAAATCATATCTCCCGACTTAATTAAAAATCTCAGAGACGATTTCTGGAAATTTTCTGCTTATTATACAATTTGGACGAATACGTCAGAATTTCAGATAAAATTATATCTCGAAATTATTAAGAAATATCATATCTTCCGACCTAAGACTTGAATTATAAATTATTCAGATATCATATCTTCCGACTTAAAACTTGGATTTAAATTATGATAAAAAAATCATATCTTCCGACTTAAGAATTGGATTGGATATTTGGAACAACAGATTTTGGTTCCTTTGGTTATGAGTGTTTCATCAAAAACACTTTAGCTTTCACTATGCAAGAAGAAACAATGTTTTGCAGTTAGGATGTCCGTCACTTGCACTATATACACGTAGGGCTTCCCACCTAACGCAAAAACGTAAAATAGGCCCACAGTCGATCTTTCAGTTCTAAAAAATTGTCTGAAAGCAAGTGACCGATTGTGTTATCATTACAACCCAGTTAGGGTACCAAAATATCAAGACACATGCTTTTCTTACATAGAAATAGAGCATGTCTTGTGAAAATATTGAAATTATAACCAGTCGCTCCGCTCATTTATGCTATACCTATAATCATGGTTGGATTTTATTCTCCTATGTTGATATTGTTTCAATGTATGGACATCGTTCCCGTTGGATATTGGTTTCCATGAATATTGTTGTCAATGAATATTGCTTGAGTGTAGATACTATTTTCCAGGGACACTGATATGTCCCCCAGGCTCGATAATTTGAAAGACAGTATTTGAGCTGTTACTGGGCTCAGACCAGCCACAAAAAAAAAATCTTGTTCAAATCTGGAAAAATTGTTCATGGGCTCAGACCAGCCACGAAAAAAATCTTGTTCATCTCTGGAAAAATTGTTCATGGGCTCAGACCAGCCACGAAAAAAAAAATCTTGTTCAATTCTGGAAAAATTTTTCATGGGCTCAGACCAGCCACGTAAAAAAAAAAGAAAAATCTTGTTCAAATCTGAAAAAAATTTTCATGGGCTCAGACCAGCCACACAAAAAAAAAAAGGAAAATCTTGTTTAAATATGGAAAAATTTTCATAGGCTAGAACTAGTTATGTGCCAGGCACAGAGCATTTATGTGTTGTGACCAAAAATCCTGAAAGCAGTTTTCAGCTCGTAAATTGACAAATGCTTAATTGTAACAGGCCAAACACAGTTGTGGCATGATTAATACCAGTGATTTTCAGCCACTGAAATCAGTAAATCAATACACTATAAGTCATACACAGCCCAGAAATATGGAATTGCCATAATAATGAGAATCAAATGTTAATTAAAAACGTTGCCGACAGAAATTAATTTTTCCCCTCCATGTTTAAAAACGAGGAATTTTGAGTAGAAATGCGGCCTCCAAGCGTGAGCAAGCTCGAAAGAGGAGATCACGCACGAGCATTTTCGGTTGGGTAAATCGAACACCTGGCCAACCTGATGGCCGAAAGCTGTGAAGTTTTGATAAACATTTTACTGACAATGTTGAAATCAAGAAATTTGTGTGCCAAATTGAAAACTTAAATGATGTGTAACATTGTTTTAAATTAAGAACCGAAAGGTTGTAATAGGATCTATGGCCAATGAAAATCACGAGACGTAAGATCACGAATTTGCAGCACGCCGGAAAATCTGAGATCTTACATCGCACGTCATTTAAACTTTAAATCTAACATCATAATCAGGATGTTATTGAAAATAAGTACGATCTGGACCAGATGCATTACACAAATAATGTTACCATTGCATAAATCTAAGTAAAATTGACGATTATAACCTAACGTTATACAGAAGGTAAGCGACACTCCAATGTTGTGTTTCTGTCAAATAAGACAACTTACCGTGTGAAAAGTAAATACAACAATTTTGTTAATCTCAGGAAATTTTGATTTCTGTTTGGAAACGATGGAAAAGGGATAATTCACGAATGCAGGGAAAGAAAACAAAGATCATAAAAAATTAAAATGTATTCTCTTAATACAACATGGTTACCATAATGGTTAACATTATTAAGAAAATAAAAATACAAATTAAGATCTCGTAAAACTATTTTTCCGAAGCTAGGCCACAATTTGGGCAGAGTGAAAAACAGATTCAAAACGTCCTGAAAATTATACATGTAGTTATAGTTTTGAACGATGACAACAAAATTCAGACAGGCCAGTTCTAATCATGTATGTGCCGGAATTTTTTTTGAACAAACAAAAACGTAAAGAATAAACTAAGCCTATTGAGTCATTAGTAATAGTCTCGTTGAAATATTCCTGAAAGCGGCCTAGCTGGTATTATCCTAATGCTCGAGACAATTTGAGAAAAAATCCTTCATGAATTTTGAACCCTTTAAAAATTTGGAAAAATTCTTATGAAAATTGAGATTTTGTTTTTCTCCTCTTTCCTTTCACCTTCCATTTGTCAAAAGGGGGATGAGATAAAGCAGAAAAATCAAAAGGAATTTTAATGCGGAAATTGTACAAAGCAATCAAAAGAAATTTTGCTCCCTAGCAAGCCATCAAAGCGCTATTTTGGGGGGAGGCTGCTCATAAAAACAATTTTCAACTATGACAAATTAAAACACCTTAAAAATGCAAATGAATACTAAAATAAAGTATTACTAACCTCAACTGGATGGCCCTGGAGGTTCTCCAGGACCATCCGCAGCAGGTCACGAATCTCCATCTGAAGGCACATTTTTGTGTGCCGGCAAGCCGGACAGTCACCGCAAAGGCAACCTCACCCGGTGCTTCCTCCATTTTTTTTTCTCAAAAAGAAGTGTTGTGGTCAGCAAAGGGGTAACAGGCAGCAAAGGTCAAGAACTCTGACCGCATTTCCGGGGTCACGTGTCATTTGGCCTGAGGCGTTAGTAGGGACCAAGAATAGAAGTCCCCTGAACTTACAAAAACCGACAATAGGTGTAAAACACTTTGGAAATTAAATTTTGAAAGAACAATTCAGAGGAGGAATCTTCTCGAGTTTTACACTTAATTAAGTGATTAAAAATCAAAAACGAAACTTTTGAGTTTTTCTCCCCCCTCATTTAAGCTCAAACTAGAATTGAGTGAGTGAAATGTATTTGGTTAAAAATAGTTGATAACACCGCCTAGGATGGCGCTGCTAGTATTGACTCTAGTTTAAAAGATGCGGCATCCAAAAGCTTAGATACGAAAATCCGTATAGCACATTGGACAGATCAAAACTCGTTGAATACAGTTAATGAAATTAAAATAAAATGAAGAAATAAAAATATTTCCGTTTAAAATGATTTTTCTTTGTGATTTTGATTATATAAGAACAATCAGTATGGATAAGAATTGCCAGTGTTAAAAATGAATATTTTTTTTCTCTCCAGTCATAATCTTATAAAAGAGAATTATGAAGCTGTGACATATGAGAATTGCGAAATATAACGTATTCAAGTGAATTAATGCTATTGTTCTGTTGTTCACTAAGACGTTCACAGGGCAGTCCACCAGCCAGTGAGCTTTGTTACCCGTTGTGGGACCACAACTGTCAACTGGGCAGAATACAGCTGTT
>JAHWFP010072639.1:64616-80033 GCA_023313725.1 Lithobius niger | reverse complement strand
TACCCGTTGTGGGACCACAACTGTCAACTGGGCAGAATACAGCTGTTGCCAGTCAATCCTGGTCACACCGAACATTTGTGGTTACCCCAGGTAATCGCAACAATTGGAGTAAGTGCAGCGAAATTGCACTGAACATTTGTGGTTACCCCAGGTAATCGCAACGATTGGAGTAAGTACTGCGAAATTGCACCGAACATTTGTAGTTACCCCAGGTAATTGCAACGATTGGAGTAAGTGCAGCGAAATTGCACCGAACAATTGTGATTATACCACCACAATCACAACGAATAAAAAAAAAACTGCAGTAAAATTGCACCGAACAATTGAGATTATACCACCACAATCACAACGATTGAGAAAAAAAAACTGCAGTAAAATTGCATCGAACAATTGTGATTACACCACCACAATCACAACGATTGAAAAAAAAAACTGTAGTAAAATTGCACCAAACAATTGTGATTATACCACCACAATCACAACGATTGAAAAAAAAACCGCAGTAAAATTACACCGAACAATAATTGTGATTACATCAAAGAATAATCACAACAATTGGAGAAAAATGCAGAGAAATTGCAGCGAACATTTGTGATTATACCACCGCAATCACAACAATTGGAGAAAACTGCAGTAAAATTGCACCGAACATTTGTGGTTACACCAAAATAATCACGAAAGTTGCAGTGCATTAAGAAGTTGCATTAAGAATGATCATTGAACCGTAAATTGAGATCTCAGTGGTAAAATGTGAATCGCACTGGACAATCAGTATGACAGAATCAAGCAAAGAGCACTGAAAGACAATATGAGAACAGTTACGTGTTCAAAGATGAACTATTAAAAACAAGACTATGAACAATACAGTTCTGAGAACATTTGAAAAAAAAATGAAATGAATTTTTTTTATTATTTTGAATTGGTGGAACTATGACTTCCAAACACGTTGCAAGACTCCTAGTTTTGTGTGGCCTCCTAATAAACAATGGCCTGAAATAAAAAAAGTAAAAGGAGGATAGATATCATGAACACAAACAAAATATATGAGCTCATGTGAGCTGACACAGGTTTGAAAAATGAAAATTGAAATCATAAATATTGGTTTGTTGTTTATATATATATTATTTTTTTGTTGCATGAAAAGTTGGCCAACTTAGTGTGCATGAAAATGAAATGCTTTGATTTATGATTGTGTGATCATGATTACGATCATATGAAAATGACATTATGTTTATATGAACATGAAAATGAAATGCATTGATTATGAAATTGAAATGACCGTGACTATGAATCGCATGATTGACATGAAAATTGGATTACTATGGAAAAGTGTCATTGAATTGAATGATATTAATATACATCTCGTTTCAATAGAAACAGTTGATTCCGATAAAATATGATGTTGAAAAGTGTCATTGATCTGCAATGTATGCAGACTAAGTATAAAATAAGACTCTCATTGCACTCAGAATCAGATCCCCTGTCCGAAATCAGAAATCAGAGTGAAATTAATTCACTAGAGCAGGAAAAAGAATTAAATTAGCCAAAGATAAGTAGGAATAGAAACGTGCATCAGGGCAATCTTACTCGTTCTTGGGGTTTTTCCCTTGAATTAATGCCAACAGAAAATCGTAGTTAAGGTTTTTCTCCAAGACAACAAGCAGACTAGAATCTGGCGGGTGGTTTTGTCAAGACGCACGTTCAAATTTCAGGGTATAAATTAATGTTAAGAGAATATTCGTTAACCCATGAGGGGCTAAGAGCGAATATTACGTAAGCAAGGACGTTGTAAATATATTGCATTTGGCTTAATCCTTTAATTTATACCGATATATCGGTAACCGGTATTGGTACCTACCGATACTCTATCAATCACCGATCTGGCTTCCTTTAAATCGACTTGTATTATACAACGTTCATTTGGCTATTAAATTAATAAAATAACTTAGATTCGCTAAGCATCCCTGCTTAGCTCAGTTCAGCCTCAGCCTTGCACATCAGGCCAGCTGCCAAGTATCAGCTATCCAGATACTTATTATAGATCAGAACATTACCTCATTGCTAATATTAGAAGTATTCCGGGTTCGAGACCCAACTTGTTCAGCTCTACCTTTACTATTGGAACAGTTAGCTGCTTGCGTATATAAAGGCCCAGCTGCTAGAGCAGCTCTCTCACTCCAACCGACCCACGTGCATAGAGGTTGCCTGCCACAGAGCTCCTGACTCTAGGACCTGAAAACAGTTATTAAGCTAAGTAGAACTCTGATTATTGAATTGAATTCATGCTGAACTTAGGAAAGTTAGCCTAGTTCATTTTGACTAAGGTCCAGGCCTAACTTTGGCAAGAACGCCCCGTAACAATAATAGCATTAGCTAAGAGTGCTTTAACTTGGGATAAGAGGGAACCAAACTAAACCCCAACCCAGCACTTTGACTTTGAATAAATCAAGTTTAATTAAACCAGAAACAACTTGTGTGGTCTCCCTTCTTTTGCTTGCCATTGTTGTGATATTGTGTGATATTTGTTGCTGCTAATAATTAATCGGCCGGTACTGGAAACCCGCCACTTTTCCGATAATTAGGGGAAAGTGCGAGGTTTACAATACTTACACGGCTAATTACGTATGAAATACATTTTGATTACTTGTACGGCTATTTACGTATGAATACCTTTTGATTACTTATACAGCTAATTACGTATGAAATACCTTTTGATTACTTGTGTGGCTAATTACGTATGAAATACCTTTTGATTACTTATATGACTAATTACGTATGAAATACCTTTTGATTACTTGTACGGCTAATTACGTATAAAATACCTTTTGAGAACAGTGTGTCTTACCTGTACGACTGTAACGCATTAATTTTAATCTATATACTTATACGACTTTTACGTATGGTTATCTTAGTTTCTAGGATTTGTCTGGTTATGTGCTTTGCTTTCTACGCAAAATTTCCCTAATTCATAGCTAACTTAATAATTTCCACGAACATTTGCTGTATTCAACTCAAATTCATTTTACTGCTGTTAAAGCTATATGCATTTCTCACCTGAGACTATATGCACTTTTTACCAAGACTATATACTTGTTTACTTTCAAAATCCGCTATGTTTGTTTACCTGATACTCTGATCACAAGGTACTATATATGTATATATGATAATGAACCAAGATTCACTATCTGAGCTGACTTTATTTAACTCGATTCTACGACCTTCGCAACTGGTTTTGATACTATGATTTACTTACAAGATGCTCTATACGCCGCTAAACCAAGATACTGTATGTCTATTCAATCTTAATGGTACTGTGAGCTGACCTTACTTAATTTATGACCCTTTATAACTGGCTTGGTTAGCCTACCTACACTACGTGTGTTTTAATTACCTTTTACTTAAATGATTTCTGGAATCTTATGTTATTTACTGCTTAAACTCCCTAGAGTGGTAAAGCCTTAAAGATTTGTGTCTTTACTTAGTTTCTGTATTATGTTATCCCATTTGAAAAATGGCTTAATGGGTTTTTAAAATCTAAATTTCTGTAACCGAGTTCATTGACTCGCATAATTATGCACGGAAATTTTATTCGGCCCGAAATGCTGGTATTCTACCAATGTCTAAACCCTTATTACTTTTGTTAAACTGACAGACGCGGGAGACCCTGTCCCTTTAACATGGATGACTCAATTTTGTTTTTAAATGTGTTTCTCGCTCTGATGTAGCAGACTTGTATGCACGAACTCGTGTTCTTAAATAAACTACATGATCGGGTACATAGCTTGTACGGTAAGCGTTTTTCAGGTTTTCAGGTTTGTTTGATTGCTGCCGAGATTTCTACAAGGAAAAATCATCCGACGAGCATTCATACTGCCTTTCTTTCAGGGTGTCAACGGTAAGTTGGATTAATACTACGTGCTGCTTTCAGAAATGATACTGGGCTTGACGTTATTCGTCCGGTTAAATGCTTGATGCAATCACTATGATCGGATGATAAATTTCTACGATTTTGCTCTGAGAGCTGCAAGTGTCGCATTAGTATGGATGTTCGTCACTATAGAACCGTGCGTAGGCTATTACTACGTGATGCTTGCTTGAATGAGGCTGCGTTTAAGCATAATTTCGGGAGTTTTAGTACTAGATCGTAAATAGCCCTGGATAGGTCTCGATCTTGTGTCTGTCTTCATGTTTCTGTTGCTCTTAAGTGAAATTAGCTTCTGCGTGAGCTTGGATGTGTGTGGATCGCAAAATTTATGCATAAGAGATTTCCTTTCGTTACCATGGAATTTTAGGCTGCGAAACTCGCTGGGTGTCGCTGCTGAATGGGGTAAAGACTAGGTGGTTTGTTGGATACGTGAATGTTTCAATCTGTCTGCAGTTGTGAAATAAAATCACTCTTAATTGCTGCTCTGCTTCATTTAAGCTGCCATTTCTGATTTCTGAATAATTTAGATCCTCTGGTGTATTAAAGGGGTAAATCCTGTTTCGATATTTTTCTTCCTAGCTTTTCCACGAATTTCCGAGATTAGATTTGTGTTTGCTAAATGCATCTTGATGTGTTTTGAAAACGAGTCTAAGAAAACTCTGTTCGTTCTTGTTTGTCTAAGTCTGGCAATGAGAACTTAAAGACCGTGTTATTCCGTTCTTCATCTAATTCTACCTTAAATTTTCCCTGTGGCCTTGGCGAGTTAATGGAGTTGGTACTAGTATCAGCATTTTGTCGCGGTTTCTCAGTGGGCTGTTTGCATTGAGCTTTCCGATGGCTTTGAGCTATCTCGCTGGGCCTTTGTTTGAGAGCGCCTATTTGGCTTTGTTCTGCATGAGTTGTTTCTGGTTAAAATTGCTTTACATGTCTCGATTCTATGATGGCGTTTAGCTGTCTTGCTGGGATCTTGGTCATGAATACTGGAATGGCTTTCCTTTGTATGATTTGATTTTAGTAAAGTTAGTGAGCTAGCCTCAGCTTTGCGATAGTATTGAGCTGTCTCGCTGGGCTCTGTTATTGCTCGCGATTGTTTCAGCTGTACTGATCCTGGTGTAGCTCTGTTTGGAAGGTTTTGGTTTCAAAACGTTTACAGGTCTATTATGTTTATGTCTATGTTTTTCCTTTTGTGTGTGCTTTCGAGCATCATGAGGGAGGTAATTAACCTAACTTGAGTTCTCCTATTTCCGATATATGTCCTGAGCAGTTTTAGCTTAACTAATTCGGTTCTTCTGACGAGAAATTATAGCCTAATAAAATATGTATTCTTCCGAAACTATATTGGGAAAGATTCTGAACTGTTGTTTTTCATGTGAACCGCGTTTACTGATTACTGTTATCAAAAGTCTGTCAATTCTTATTTTTTTGCTGCCAATTCCTGTTAAATCAACTGGGTCGGGCGCTAAAGTTTCTTGTGCGATTATTTTCGGATCATGTAACTAATACCTGTGCAGTGGATCCTTTGAGTTAAGAAACTCTAATTTCGGAATCTAGAGGTGTTAACTTGCTAAAACTTCCGATTTTTAGTGTTGATTTGCACCTAGGGTGCCTTACTTTTCTCTGTAACCTGCACAATTTATTGCTGTAATGTTAGTACTAGCTAGTGCTATTTTGCCATAACCGAACTCGGTAATGACGCTTGTAATGTCCACTTTTTGCCGCTAGATGGAGTTGGTGGGGTGCTGTTGCGGTAATTTGTACGTTTCTGCCCGAGAGCGTTGCTGCTCGCTTAGCTTTATGCTTTTCGCGTTTTTGTCTGACGTTTCTTCAAGATTTATTTCACTGTCCCAATAACTAGACAAAGACGTGGGTGCGGTTGCTGATACGATCCGTGTTATACGAATTTTCCCATTCTTCCGGATTTTCCAGTTAAGATATATATCGTTTCTTCTGACGAGATCGAGTGAGCGTTTATCACATTTGAGTTGGAAATACCGCGAAATTCTACTGTTCTGTTTTCGCCTATTAATTCGAGTATAGTTGAGTAGTTTGTTATTACTTTAGATAATTCCGGGTGGAAACTAGTCGAGTTGATGCCGTCTTTGAAAAGTGTAGATTTTTCTGGATACTTTCAATACATAGGCTATGTTTACTTCGGTCGAAAATGCGCGGTAAATTGGTATTCAATTCCACCGTAGGTGCTATGTCTTTACCGAAATTGATCCAAATATGATGCTAAATCTAGGCAATGTCGAGTTCAAGCGCTAAAGTCTGCTGGTGCTGATTACTTTTGAAATACCGATCAAGAAGTAGGCCTTCTGTTTAAATTGACAAGTGTATAACCTAGTTTTTAAATAAAACATTCGTTTTCACTTCTGATGTGATTGGCTGTCTTGCGTTTTACGGCGATCTTCAATATTCTTTACGAGTTGGAATGCTGTTTATCTTGAAAATTTAGTGGAAAATGGAGGGTGGTTCCTGTTGTCTTCGGGACTAATTTTTAGCTGTAGAGCATTATTTTGCTGTAACCTTAGCGAATTCCTATGCTGCGTGAGATTTGCTTTCCGGTTGTCGATCTTGTATCTCGAACGTTTCTGGTTGTGCTGTCGTATGATTGGCCGTAAATTACTTCGATAACCTTGTTTATAATATTGTGAATTCCTGTTTCCTTGTATATGTCGTTGGGATTAGTTTTACTA
The DNA here is from genome assembly GCA_023313725.1 of Lithobius niger. Lineage (NCBI taxonomy): Eukaryota > Metazoa > Arthropoda > Chilopoda > Lithobiomorpha > Lithobiidae > Lithobius > Lithobius niger. Next base: position 73,412 of record JAHWFP010072639.1, on the reverse strand, counting down.
TGGCTGCTAACCGATTAGCATTAGCGATCCTTATGATTTTTATCCTTTTCGAGTTTGTTCTACAGTTTGCGCTTAGGTGCATTATAGCATTAATAGCATTAATAAGCATTATAGACTGCTATTAGTCGCCTAGTGTTTGTATTCCTAATTGTTTCGAGTCTGTCTGCGGAAATTTTGCAGTGTTTGCTGATATGTGCTCGACCGAAACATCGATGACATGTCCGAGTTTCCTTTCTTTTTGTGCTAACTGTGCTAAAGGTGCGAACTCTGGCTTTGTTTATGGCTTCCTTTAATTCTAGGACTTTAACTTCTGTAGTTGTTTTGTCGTGAAAAACTTCTGCTAGATCTATTGTAATGTTTGTCGTATCTTCATTGTGGTAGCGGTACCTTGGGGTTGGTGGAGCTTGATGTAGGTTTGTAACTTTTGTTATAATTTTCTTTGCTTATTTCGGCTTTACGTTTCGAGGTTTGGTGAGGAGTTTCTTCCTGCATTTTCGCATGACTGGTTGCTAAAGGATTTTCTACGGTTTCTGGCATAGCTAACTTGGAAGTGCTGCTTAACTCTGTGTCTCTTGGTCTTTCTTTAATTGTTTGCTTGATATAACTGTCTTCTAGTTTTATATTCAGGATTTTTGCTGTTGCGATTTCTAACTTGTCAGTGAAGGACAAGTAGCTTTGATTTTAAGCATTTTAGCTTTGTGGAATTTTGTTCCAGTTACTTCCTGTTTGTCTGCTCCAAATTTTTCGATTAGTGCGGCTTTAAAAGAAGCCCAGTTTGTCTGGTTTGTTACAGATAGGCTAGTTGCTATGAATCTGACTGTTGACCTGTGCATTTCTTAGTCACTGCTGCTATTAATTCACTGTCTGGCAGGGTGGGGTTAATTTTTCTTAAATTTTCTGTTAAAAATAGGAAGGTGATATTCTCGCTACCGTTTTCTTCTGAAAATGTAGTTAGGGTTTCTTTGCCATTCGGACGTCATCGTACCTTCTTGCACTATTTTTGTTGTGATGCTTGATGTTCATTATTAGGCTGTGTTGGCCTTACATTGTTCACTATTTCTTTCAGTGTTTCTGCGTGACTATTGTTTGCCTGCTGAAGGCATCCGGAAATAATTTTTGACAATTCACTTCCTCCTGAAGGAGTGGGGCTTTCCCTAACAATGGGAATTAGCCGAGGAGGGGTGGGAGAAGGAATGCGTGCGTTTGGGCCACAATAGCAGGAATTTGTTTCATGGAAATCATTGTTTTGCCTGTCTACCAAATCGTGCCTGTCAACTGATTGTCGGCTCGTGTTATTAGGCGAATTATTTCTAGAATAAGTGATCATTTTTGTCAATACTGGGTGAACGACTGTGCAAAGAACTAAGCTATCGACTTCTTAAAAGAGTGATAGAACGAGTGCTTGAATTGCTACGAAGTAAGCTGTTAGACCTGCGGCATGAAACCGTGTTACTGCTACGTGATCGTGCTATGTTGGCTGCCGTGTTTTGTGCAGCGGCTCGCGGCAATCGGATTGCTTTCCGTCCTTGCCTAACTAAGAACTCGTTCACTAATTGTGCGATGATTTCGCCGTTCATATTTTCTAATAAACGCTTGGTTTTTCTAAAAATTCTACCACTAGTTGAGTGTTTAAAACTTGTTTATTTAGAAACCTGTTTAAATCCCTTCTAGGTGCATTTTTCTTAGTTTTGGTCATAATTTTGGTCCTAACTAGTTTAACCTTTAAAACTAAACGTGTGGATTTTCGTGTAGGTTAGCCTACGTGATTTTTACAAATTTCGTGATTTTTACGAATTTCGTGCTTTCTAGGTTGTTTACAACTTGTTTTTATGTTTGATTTTCGTCAAAACTTATCGAAATTTTACAGGATGTAAGTTAGCAAAATTTAATCCAGCCCCATCGTGAATTTAGCTACGATTCTCAATGGTGAAGGTGGTTTTTGCTTTCTTGACGAAATAAACTCCAAAATTTTATAAATTTACAGTTTGCTTTTTTTTCTTCAAAACTCTCCACTTGCTCTACCAAAAGTAATCTATGCTGCTTTTCTTACTAAATGAGGGCGTGGGCATTATAACGAACTAAATTCTAACACCATTGTAAACTTCGTGTAAAACAGCTACACTGAGTTACGCTAGTTTATGTTGTGTTGGGACTTAGCCCAACACCGGGCTGGCTAAACAATCTAACTGTAGCTTTACAATAATCACAATCGGCATGCAAGTAAGGGAGATCACACAAGTTTTACTGGTTGAAACTAAACGTACTGTTTATTCAGAGTTAAACTGTTAGTTGTTAGTGAGGTTTATCTGACTCCCTCCTTAATCCATGTTAAGCACTCTTAACTTAAAGGGGCTGGGACTCTACACTACTGGGGACGCTAATGCGTCCTACTGGTGACAGGCCGCCGAAAAAAAACTTCGTTTTTCCAACGAACAATTTTATTTCCTTGAGCACTTCAAAACGCCAAAAAGACCTCGGTCCTAAACCCTTCGCCGAATTTTTAATAATGGACAGAAACGGCCCATCTTTGAACCATTTAATAGCCAGACACATTATCTAAGTCTTCAGGAAGTCCAATCTTCAAAATTCCGTCCTGAAGTCTCACAATCGCCATTTGAAAACAACTCCAAAACTACCGTAGGGTTCCTTCATCATGGCCGCCATTATTTGAAACTTGTACCTTGTAATTTCATTTTTTGCTTTTATTTTAGAGCAAAAAGCCCAAAGACACTAGCTTAGTTGTGATTTAGGAGGGGTTCCATTTATGGTACTTAACCTCACATACATGTGAATACAGACAACCTTTTAAGTGTGATATTTTTTATTATGTTTGTCGGCCGCAAATTCTATGAAAAATTTCCACCACGATCGTTACCTGTCTTTTAACTTTAAAGTTATACACCCAAATTAACTTAAATGCGTTATAGCATTCACTAAACTAGTTTATTTATCCTTTTTATACTTTATTAATAATCTTTTGCCCCCAGAACGCTACCATTAGTCCGAACTAATTCGACATCGGCAATCACCGGACACGAATTTTTGTGTACATATTTTTGTCTTAAATCTCTACAAAAACCCAACTGTGACCATCTGAATGTTACTCCTAGCTATCCTACTATTAAAATCAAAAGAAACATTATAAAGATCTGTTCCTAAAGCAATCCGAAGTCAAACTGTGCTTAAAACTTCGAATCCCCCCCCCCCAGCCTAGTTGTGGTGTATAACACTGCAGTCTTCGTTAAAGCTTATTTAATTTAATAGTAATGATTTATTTCATTACCCAAACCAAAGTACTAAGCTTTAACCGGAGCCTATTCACGATGTGCATTTGTAAATATCCAATCAATAATCAATTTCCCAATGTAAAGCCCTTTCCCAAAGTTCAAGAGTTGAAAACTCAATTTGGCCTGTCTTTAACCATTCCCTACTCCTTCAAACGGCTCTGGACCAAAACCCTTTACTCTGCCGACTTTCCCATTGTTCTCCTGGCCCTCCACCAATCAGACCCCCGTAGCTCTCCTACCCGTCCGCGCTTTGGTAGAGAAAATCCGCTGCTCCAGCATAAAAAGCCTCAGTTGCCCTCCCTCTACAGCTCAGTCAGCACAGCTCACAGATCTCTCAAGCTAGAAGGGTCACGCCGGCCGGGAGTGGAGATGTCACGTCCGTGGTTGCCATGCCGGGCAAAATGGTAGTGGTTGTAAGTAACTAGTTTAACTTTAGAAGTTTATCTTTAGGACCCCCCAATTCTAAATTTATAGTCTAACTTAAATTAAACTCTAGCTTAGAGTCTTTATGGTTGGTAAGCCAAATTGGCATTGCTGGTCTTTACCTCCATAATGTTAGAGTAGGCATCTCTTCCTAAAAAGCCAGTTTAATTCTTTGTTCATTTCTATAATGTAAACAAAGGGACGGTTTGATCTTCGTGGAAAAATAACTGTGGGACAACTTGAAAACTACAGTTGTCAAATATAGTGTAACTTAGCGGACGCGGTTCAGCTTGCTAGGTATTCCTGGATTGGAACCCAAGAAAAAATGCTTTTTCTAATCTAACTTAAGAGTGTTTAAGAATCAACTTCGTTGTTCTTGATTTAATGTGAATTTCAAATGTAAATTCAATCCAAGTGTTTTTTCAAACTTGTCAAAAGCTAGAACTAGTGAACTTAATGTAAAGTGTTTGTGTTTCATTATTCTGATGTTTTAAAATAAAAACCAAGAGTTTTAAACCTAAGTTCGTTCCCTAGTAGATTAATTGTTTTTAAGTGTAAACTATTATGTAGCCCTTTTAGCTTTTATACTTCGTTTAAACAGTTAAATTAATCCACCGTTGGTGGAAGTGAAATTACCGGTAGCATTAAGGTTAGGCCTAGAATAGGACACCGACGCTCCATCTCCCAAGCCGGGACTGTAGCCCATGCTGTGTTTATTGTCGTAAAAAGTCGTAATAACCACAAAACGTGATGTTAAGAAGTACTCGTCAACCAATGATGTCGGGGCGTTACAAGCACCTCAGCCGTCGTAGCGTCCACCGCTACAACTTGGTGGGCAGTGGTGGGATCAACAGGTGCTGTTCCCGACAAGCGTTTCCCCCTGCAATACAACCATGCCAAGTTTCTAGAAGGATGCAAGCCCATTCCAACTAGATGTCTGTGGTCCCGTCACAAAGGCTACAAAGCAGATGCCAGTGAGCACGTAAACAAGATCACGAAGCAGATGTCGCCCCGCCGTCAAAAATGGGGCAAAACGCCGCCTAGCAGCCACAACAACTGCCGGCGCCAGGAAGCAACAGCTGCCGCTTCCAGAGAGGCCCTCCTGCCGTGAGACGTCTCCCCCAAACCCGATGCTGTAGGAGAAGCTGTACATAGAGGAACCAAGCGCTCCGTGCAGCCAAGCAGTGGATTTTGTGTGTGCCAACCAAGGTCCTAGTGGATTAGACCTCCAGACGATCTACTTCAGAATTCAGTGCCAGACTTCCCGTACTACGGTGGAACAGGAAGGACAGACTGACAACACAGCGATTGTGTGTAAAAGGGTATGTGTGCATAGGATATGCTTAAAGGCCGCCAAACCGAGTATTGTAGTTAAGAACATTTATTTATTTTAGCTATTCACATACCAGAGTGCTAGGGGGTCGTTGAAAGTGTATTTTTGTGTATAAACTTGCTGGATTTGGTAGAGAAGTTTTTTAAATAATTCGCTCTGTCCAAAATTAACGTTCAAATTAATATGCGGCTGCATTTAATTTTGGTTTAAATATAAAAGCTTTATTTTGAAGCCGTTTTACGTTAAAAACAAAAATGTCGGAATTGGATGAACTAGACGAAATCATTCATGACTTGCCCAACAAAGACCTCAAAAAGGCTTGTTTAAATTTAGGATTTACTGTGAGTGAATCTAGAATTGAATCAGTACAAATCTTACAAGCAGCCCTCGAAGATAACAAACTTGATTTGACAGAACTCTCTGACGCATTAGCTAACGCTATAGAAAAGAGAGAGGCTACGATTTTAGCGAAAAAGGAACTAGCCGTAAAAAAAAATGAGCTTTTTCTCAAAGCGGAGGAGCTTAAATTAAGGGCCTTAGAAGTATCGGAAACAGAGAAAAAACGTAACGTAGACTTACAAGAGTCGGACAAGCGTCGTGCCCATAAAATTGCCCTTAAGGACCAAGAGGCTCAAATTAGAGACCGAGACGACTTAATTAGGGACAAAGAAGCCATGTTGGCCGCCCAGTTGAGTGCCCAAAACTTGGCTACACTAGACAAACAGCTTGAATTAGCAAGGCTACAAGCTACAAATGTAAATGTTAACGCAGCTCCAAACGGAGCTAACCGCGCTCCCCCAGCTCAACCAAATCCAGTAGTAAATCAGGGTAAAGTTGCTGATGTTGTTCGCCTAATGAATAAGTGGACGCCCAAAACAGAAATTAATAGTTTCTTAAAGATTTTTGAGAGAATTATGATCAGTGAAAAAATTCCCAGGGACCAATGGACGACCGCGTTGTTACCATTAATGGGAGAAGTGTTAGTCAAAGTTTGCGACCAGCTTTCCGACACGGAAATGCTTGACTACGAAGTAGTTAAAGTTAAATTACTTGCCTGATTTGTCCAGACCAAAGAGTCGTTACAAACCCAGTTTCGTTCACTCGAAAAAGACCGAGAAATGCAGTTTCACGACTATGCATTTGAGTTGGAAACTTTGTTTTCCAGATGGCTAGATGGCTAAAATTAACCGAGATTTTCACAAGCTAGTTAATCTAATGCTCTTAGAGCAATTTTACAAATCTTGCCCCAACCATCTTAGAAAATGGATCCCCGATCAAATTAAGACGGGTACGTTAGCCGAAGCAGCCCAACTGTGTGACGAGTATACCACTCGAAACAAGCAGATTGCTAACGAAACTGCCGCTCGTACAGCCAAAACACAGCCCATAGCTGCTCAGTCAAACCAGGGTTCTAAACCTTCTGGTCAACAACGTGGTAACCGACGTAACCACAACACGACAGCTAATCCGGCCGGATCTGTCAATGTGAACGCAGATAACCCGGGAGGGGACTCTGCCATAAACGATAGTGTAAAAACTAACCCTAATCCAGATAGAGTTAGGCGTTGCTGCATGTGTAATTCCACACAACATTTTCGTAGTGAGCCCGAACGTAACTTTAAACAACAGCAAGCTAATGCATGTTTCCCAGTCGGAAAAAATGCCAGTGAAATTCTCAAGTCTAGCACACTAGAAGCTAAAGTAGGTAAACATAAAATAAAAATTTTATTCAACTCCGGAATCAGTTTCGCTGGTTAGCACCAAACTCGCTAGGAACTGGTCACGTTTAAAGCGAAAGGTTAAATGTCAAACAGCTTTAACTGACGTAATAGTTGACTTACAGCAGGTTAACCTGTGTGTAAGATTAAACAATGGTGCTAAACTAAAATTTGTCGCTTGCGTTTCGAAAGCCCGGAACTCCCGCTTTGATGTAGTGTTAGGAATTCCTGGTATTGAATTGCTAAACAAAAAACTCAAGGTAATCGTCACGCCCCGTGATTTATCTCCCCTGCCAGCCGAAGTAGCTACTCCCCCAGTCGGGTACGGCAATAGCCAATCGAGGAAGCGAGTGCCTGGCCACAACCCGATCAGCCCCGCGGGATTGGTCAAGGGTCAAGTAGGCATTAATGAGTCAATGCTTCACAGCCTAACATCGTTCAGTCCTCAAGTGTAAGAGGGACGAGCCTGCTTAACCCTTCTGCAAATAAACCTATCCCCCCCGTCTCCTAGACGCCAGCATTGCTTACCTAGGTTAGGATCGAAAGATACCTTAAGCACGCCACATTTAAATAAGATAAAACGAAGTTTGTCCACTAATGATATAAACAATAGTTTAGTCATGTCAGATAAACACGGAATTAGCGAATTTAGCTTTTCCGAATGGCTTAAGTTACGTGAGCTAACTATCCCCAATCTAAAGTTGGAAACGAGTAAACCTGCCAAGTCAAAGGTCGGCAGTAAACATGTTCCCCCTATATGCTTTGATTTCTTTCCAGAGTTTTGTAAAGTTAAATTGCCGGATTTTATTCAAAATTAAAACCAGGGTCTCTGCAAATAAAAAAACTTAAACATAGTTTTTCCCAGTCTTTTTTTTTGTTAAAAGTAGGACCGATGTTTTAGTGTGAATTCTATATTAGTCTAGGGTAGAAATAATACATTTATTATGGCTCTAGCACTGAGTAGGTATTCCCAGTAAGACGGAGGTTTAATACCTAACCTAATGTAATTTTTCGCTCTAAACAGTAGAGTTTTTTTCGTGTTGCAAGTAAACCGGAAATCTGACAAAGTAAATTTCCAGTGCATGTTTTCTTTTAAACAATGAGTTGTTTGTCGCTACAACCGTGGCTCCATCTAGGAGCAACCAAACCTAAAATAGTGTACTTGTTTGAATTTTAATTTGAAAACTTCAGAGTCTACTGGACAAACCTGGAAAGCATCTAGTGAATATTGCTGCATCAAGCCAGCATTTGTTTAAACATTTAATGGTTAAACGACTCGTTTCAGTACCAATTGACTGAAATTTTTAACTGCATTTTTAATTTTGTTACATGGTTTGTTGGAAGTACGTCCATAACAGAAACCAACTTCCAGTTAATTCCCGTTTTGGCCTTCACACCTAAATTTTAAGTGCCTATGTTTTGCTCTTTTTGTCACTATTAACGTCTCCCTTTGTGGGAGAATATTAACAGAGATTGTAACGACACTAATTAATATTCATTAGGAATATTCTACGGGAGTTGCAACATGTCCCCGGTTGGCTCTTCGTTAAGTTTTATACGAAATGGTTTTCTTTACAAAAAACCGTCTGTCTCACCTCTGAGTACAAAAGGTCAACTCTGTCATTAGAAGGTTGTTGTTGTTTTTATCCACAAAACCTACCAGCGTTGTATTGTTATGTTTTAAGTTATGGGTCATACCTTAAAACCTTTCAGTGTCAAATTTCAAACTGTAAACAAGTTGTTTGGTAACCTTAAACCATTCTAGTGGTATTAGTTGCTGTTAAAAAGAGCCAGTGTTCTTCTCCGTGTTCACATAATATCTTTTTCTAAAAGCTATTGCAGCCTAGGTTAAAGGTGGACGGTGAGGTGTTTTTGGTAGTTTCACAGCTAAAAAAAATCTACAATTTGACATAATCCGGACTCGTATGAACGATTAAGTCGCGGGACACCTCATTTGACAGATTTCTTTTACAAAAACCATAACCTTGTAAATTTTCTAAAAAGAAAATAGTGTTTCTTGATAAATGTCTTTTTT
>JAHWFP010072639.1:43265-64606 GCA_023313725.1 Lithobius niger | reverse complement strand
TAATTTGTAACCTTTAATTTTGCTTGAAGTTTTCCTAGCCACAAAAACGTTAGTCCCCCAAAAACACAAAATGGCAAAGTCAACATTTCTGTAAACAGTGTATTTTATTTCATGTCAATTTTTGCTTATTTTGGCGGTCTTGTGTTTATTGCATATCTTGTGTGCACTAACCTTTCTGTTCTACCTTTTATTCTGAGTTATAAGGAACCCTGAATAAAATCCTGTGTTTGGGGGCGTGTAATAACAGGCCGCCGAAAATAAAAACTTCGTTTTTTCAACGAACAATTTTTTTTCCTTGAACGCTTCAAAACGCCAAAAAGACCTCAGTCTTAAACCCTTCGCCGATTTTTTAATAATGGACAGAAACGGCCTATCTTTGAACCATTTAATAGCCAGACACATTATCTAAGTCTTCGGGAAGCCCAATCTTCAAAATTCCATTCTGAAGTTTCACAATCGCCATTTGAAAACCACTCCAAAACTACCGCAGCGCTCCTTCATCATGACCGCCATTATTTGAAACTTGTATCTTGTATTTTCATTTTTTTGCTTTTATTTTACGGCAAAAACCCCAAAGACACTAGCTTAATTGTGATTTAGGAGGGGCTTCCATTTATGGTACTTAACCTCACATACATGTGGATACAGACAACCTTTTAAGTGTGATATTTTTTATTATGTTTGTCGGCTGCAAATTCTATGAAAAATTTCCACCACGATCGTTACCTGTCTTTTAACTTTAAAGTTATAAATCCAAATTAACTTAAATGCGTTATAGCATTCACTAAGCTAGTTTATTTATCCTTTTTATACTTTATTAATAATCTTTTGTCCCCAGAACGCTACCATTAGTCCGAACTAATTCGACATCGGTAATCACCGGACACGAATTTTTGTGTATATATTTTTGTCTTAAATCTCTACAAAAACCCGACTGTGACCATCCGAATGTTACTCCTAGCTATCCTACTATTAAAATCAAAAGAAACATTATAAATATCTGTTCCCAAAGCAGTCCGAAGTAAAACTGTGCTTAAAACTTCGAATCCCCCCCCCCAGTCTAGTTGTGGTGTATAACACTGCAGCCTTCGTTAAAGCTTATTTAATTTAATAGTAATGATTTATTTCATTACCCAAACCAAAGTACTAAGCTTTAACCAGAGTCTATTTACGATGTGCATTTGTAAATATCCAATCAATAATCAATTTCCCAATGTAAAGGCCTTTCCCAAAGTTCAAGAGTTGAAAACTCAATTTGGCCTGTCTTTAACCATTCCCTACTCCTTCAAACGGCTCCGGACCAAAACCCTTTACTCTGCCGACTTTCCCATTGTTCTCCTGGCCCTCCACCAGACCCCCATAGCTATCCTACCCGTTCGCGCTTTGGTAGAGTAAATCTGCTGCTCCAGCATAAAAAGCCCCAGTTGCCCTCCCTCTATAGCTCAATCAGCACAGCTCACAGATCTCTCAAGCTAGAAGGGTCACGCCGGTCAGGAGTGGAGATGTCACGTCCGTGGTTGCCATGCCGGGCAAAATGGTAGTGGTTGTAAGTAACTAGTTTAACTTTAGAAGTTTATCTTTAGGACCCCCAGTTCTAAATTTATAGTCTAACCTAACTTAACCTCTAGCTTAGAGTCTTTATGGTTGGTAAGCCAAATCGGCATTGCTGGACTTTACCTCCATAATGTTAGAGACAGCATCTCTTCCTAAAAAGCCAGTTTCATTCTTTGTTCATTTCTATAATCAGGAGCCTATAGAAAACAACTAGGAGCGTGTGTCGGTAACTTCCACTACAGTGTTTAAGTCAGGAGCGGCTACAGTGGTGTACAAATTTGTTACCAGAGGTCGCCACCTGCACGAGATGATTAGAGGTGTGCGTCACGTTCTCAATGTTAATTTTCGGTCCTTTGTTTTTAAACAGTAAGTGTTTAACATGGAAACAATATCAAAGTAATAATAAAAAAACTAAACAAACACATAATCAGTTGTTCGTAAGTTGCTCTAACCAACAATAAAATAGAGCGTTGCTTTCGTAGCACACGTATGCCTCGCGTGCTAAGTTCAGTTTCGATTTTAGACAACTTGGCGCAGGCGCAGTATTGTTGCTCCTTCTGGCGTTAGAATTTCGTACTAAAATCAGCGCTTCTAACATAGACCAGCCACACACGCTCCTAGTTTTCTATAGGCTCCTGCTATAATGTAAACAAAGGGATGGTTTGATACTCATGGAAAAATAACTGTGGGACGACTTGAAAACTACAGTTGTCAAATATAGTTGTAACTTAGCAGACGCGGTTCAGCTTGCTGGGTACTCCTGGATTGGAACTCAAGATAAAAATGCTTTTTCTAATCTAAATTACAAGTGTTCAAGAATCAACTTCGTTGTTCTTGTGTCAAAGTGAATTTCACATGTAAATTCTTGAAAAATTGTTTTTGCCAAACTTGTCAAAAGCTAAAACTAGTGAACTAAATGTAAAAGTGTTATTTTTTATTATTCTGATATTTTAAAATAAAAACCAAGAGTTTTTAAACCTCAGGTTCGTTCCCTAGTAGATTAATTGTTTTTAAGTGTAAACTATTATGTAGCCTTTTTAGCTTTTATAATTTGTTTAAACAGTTAAATTAATCCACCGTTGGTGGCAGTGTAATTACCGGTAGCATTAAGGTTAGGTTTAGAATAGGACACCGACTCTCCATCCCCCAAGCCAGGACTGTAGCCCATGCTGTGTTTATTGTCGTAAAAAGTCGTAATAACCACAAAACCTGATGCTAAGAAGTATTCGTCAACCAATGATGTCGGGGGCGCTACAAGCACCTCAGCCGTCGTAGCGTCCGCAGCCATACAGAGTTTGGCCTAATCTCTAAATGTTCTATAACTACACTGACTAATATAAGTCCAGTGTCGACTATGACTATTCTAAGTCCTATACCTAAGCTCTGTGACTATTCTAAGTCCTAGCTAATACTCATGACTACTCCAAGCCCAATAACTAATTCTAAGTGTTCAATTCCACTTAACTTATACATCTAGGTACATCTGCTTCATCTAGGTTCCTGGTCAGGGGTGCTCAGTGAATGGTGGCCTTTCAGTGTCAGAATTATAATCCAAGTCTCAGATATTCTGCTGAGGTCTTGCTTATATACCCCAGGGCTCTAACTGATCCTATAGTAAGGTTTGGCTGAGCATGTCTGGGCTTGCCCTTGAACAAGTCTGGGCTTGTCCCTGCTGGACTGGTTGGAACTGGATTTGGCTAGTGTGAACAGGATGTACCTGAGCCAGTCTGGGACCACTGAGTTATAAGTCGAATCTGGATAGCTCATAACTTGGCTCCTGGCAAAAGTTCACCAGGCTGAACTAGCAGTTCAGGCTAGGTGCGCTTGTTTTAACTTACTCCTTATGAGTGAATCATGTTAATTAAGTAGGCTAATGGCCGAATGGACGTTGCTATTAATTATTCATAAGCTTTGATTACTTTATAATAATAAAGTCTGGATGGCTTTTCGTGCAGATACTGTGCCGATCCGATATCCCGAAATCGATATATCGGTGGGTTAAAGATAATAAACCTAAATTAAACAATTAACATTACAACAATTACAGAGCACGCACCATGGTGAGTTGCAACTGTATCAAATAGGCGATAATGTTTGGTACCGTGACTACAGTACTACGAACGATAGGCTATGGTCTAAAGGTGTCGTAAGTCAGATAGGCAGTAATCAATCCTATATTATCGTTGACACTAACGGTAATACGATTCGCAAACATCGCGAACATCTAAGATTACATACCAGTGAAAATGAATATCCTTAGCAGTCACCAAAAGCACTTAATCCGATGGCGAAGAGCAATAATTCCGGCGTGAATAATAATGAGCAACATCACTCTTTTTCAAAAAGCTTGTCTTTTAGCGGTAATACACGTGAAACGCCAAGTTCCGCTGACGTAGTTCCTGATCGTAGATCTCTTGGCCAATCCAGAAAGTCAATTTCTGTTGCCGAGGGCTCCAATCACCAATCAATCAGCTTGGAAAATCACCTGAGCACTTGCCTCGCAAGTTACCAGGTGGCAGGAAATCTCCAGCGAAATTACCCCTCACACACAAAGTGGATGAGTCTACAACTCTAGACACACAATCACCTTTGGCTATCATCAACAGCGCCTCTTCCGTAGAAACAATCTTCATCGGTTGTTACGTCATCATCTACTAAACAAACATCATCGAAGCCAAGTCATGCTAATAAAAAAGCGAAAGCAAATCCTAACAAATATAAAGTTGTGCTATCGCCAACTCAGGACGATATTGCTGCGCAACTTCAAAATCGACAAAATCATACAAAAAGACTGCGAAGAGCTCCAGGCAAACACAATTTGTAGGTTTTTTTTCAAATTTACCAGGTGGCTACAACTTCTTCGTTCATCGTAGTAACCTGTTGCCCGTGAATTTAACGAAAATTCTTTTTAAACTGTAGCGAGTAACGCTAACATGTCTGTCCCAAGTTAATCGTGCAGAAAATCGGCTCTGTTAATTTTAAAAAGTCCGCCTTTAAAATTAGGTAAACATGTATTGTATATTGTTGTTTGTGCGAAAAAATAATTTCACGGTTTTATCTCTTTGTATCTTTTTTGTATTTTCATGTCAAATTTCTTTAACATCGGAACAAAAAGTTGCTTGGAGCCGCAGTTTCCACTCCGGTGAATTTCTAACCGAAAAACAACATCTACAACCTGTTCAATTGGATGCCAGATGTCCACAGCAACGCTGTAGCGTTTCAGCTGCAGTACTGTTTGCTGCCAAAAGGAAAATTAACCAAAAAAGGCTATGTACAACAACAACAAAAATTCTGATTGAATGTTACAAAAATTGCTCTTGAAATTTAAAAATGGCAAGTTTTCAGTTAGTTTCTGAAATGTTTAATTTTAGCTTAACCCTGTACCATCTTGAGTTCTTTTATTTTGTAAGCAGCTTTCAAAAAAGTGTTTAGTTTTTTTTTCTCGAAAGCGAAAAACTTATGTATCTTTCTTTTAAATATAGACAGTGAACTAAAAAAATAGCTTGCCTTCGTAATCATGATTTTGTTTTCAGCTAGGCTTAGATCTATTTTTTTATTGTTTTTTTCTCGTTCTCTGTAATGTTGTGGAGTCGTCATTTGTGGCTCCACAATGGCTGCCGTCAATTTTCCATCATTATGTTAACCCTACCCAGGCTACCCTTTTACTACCTAATAGGCTATGCCAGTAATGTATATAGTGTTATCCATCACATGACTTCCTGTGTACAGGTATAAATACGACCCCTTACAGGAAGTAGAGCGTCTTTTCAGCTGTAGCCTACACCATGGTTAGTCCGTGTCTTTCTTTACCATTGGTGCCCATGCTGGGTGTCGTCACGTGTGGCACCACAGTAATTAGCATTCGTTATTTCTTTATGTTAACCCATCCTAGTTTAATACGATAACAGGAGTGCCATAACATGTAACCATGCAATTACGAGTGGTGCTGCTCACCATAGATGTGACACATGATCACTGTGTCACATGATACTTTATTATATAAGGCTTGGATGCCTAATAAACACGTCCATTCCTGTGCTTGCATTAAGCTGTGTTATAGTCGTTACTCTGCTGGGGGAACACCACGCAATAGGCTACCAAGACAGTCCAGAATGGCGACGAGCCACCCCAGTGGAGTATTTTAAGATTTAATGTAATAATTCCCCTTACCAATCATCTGCAATGCTCCAATTTGGTGAGTTGGCAATTTCACTATTTAGGCAAAATAGTTTAGTGCCCGGTATGGGAATTAATTTAAATCTTAAATCTAAAAACTGTTGTTTGAGTAAGTGGAACTTGGTGTGGTTTGAATTTAATTGTAGTTAAAAAATTCGTTCCTTATTTGCTAGAACAGTGAGAGAAATTGCTTTGCTAATGCACAATTTTTACAAGGTTTGTGTCCCGACGCAACGCGTCGGCTGTTTTCACTATAATTAGGATAAGCAGAATAAACGCAAATAAATTGGGCCTTAGCATAGTGATGTGCCTTTTCTCTACACTGGCTGGCTGTGAGGTAAATTATCAAGTTAATTACCTAGTTAAGTTTAGTGAAACTTGTTCAGCTTGCAGGCTGCTTGAGCCGGTGGTGTTATTTTTTTTTGCTTGAGAAGTAAATTAAATTAAATCCTAATTATGAAAGTTTTTGGGCAAGCAAATTGTAAAATTAGTTAGGCTATGAATTTGGAATTCGGCTTAGGTGTTAGGCAATTCAATTATAGTCTCGAGTTGCTTAGTAATTAATTTTGCTAACTTGTAGTAATTTGTTAAAGCTTATTACTTGTGACATAAGTATGTCAGTTGCAGGTGAAACCTGTAGTGGCCGTCATTACTGACGTTACTTTTGCAAACGAGTAATTGACGTTGCAGTTAATAATACAATTGTTTAAATTATTAACTTAAGTTCTAGCCTAAGTGCTAAGTTACAGACTGAGACTATATAGCAAAACCGTCTAGCCTGTTTGTTGAGTTTGACAATGAATGTGATACGTGGGACAAATACTCAACACGTATAGATTATTTCTTTAGAGCAAAGAAAGTTGCTGATGCAGATAAATTGGATATTTTAATGGCATCAATGGGGAGAGTGATGTTTGACAAAATCTTAAACATTATTTTGCCTAAGGTTCCAACAGATTTTTCGTATGCTGAATTAGTTAAAGCTATTCTAGACGATTTGGAGCCGCTTCCTTCTGTCGTGTCAGAACAAATGAAATTCTTCAGAAGAGCTCAAAAGTCTGAGGAATCGTTAAATCAATATGTTTCAGCTCTTAAGCTTCTAACTAGACATTGTGATTTCGACAAAATTAAGAACATTAACAGTGAGATGATTCGTGATAGATTCATTGGTGGTATTTTGTCTGAAAAGATTCAAATGGAGCTTTTAAAGAAAACTTTAAGTTTATCTGAAACTGTGTCTCTTGCTCTGTCTCTGAAATCTGCAGAGGCAGACCAAGTAGAAATTTGTTCAAACGTCAAATCTGTGAATTATGTCACTAAAAGAAACAAAACTACTAAGTTTCGACTTAAAACCGGTTCAGATATCACTTGTTTTTGCTGCGGACGCAATGGCCATGTAAAGTCTAGATGTAAATACAAAGATTACACCTATGGCCGGTGTCACACCCAAGGACACCTAAAGGTAGTCTGTAGAAAATGCCCTAGTGCCTGAAGTACCTAAAGTAAACTCAAAATTATCCCAGAGTTTTACTCCCAAAAGTAAGGCTAAAAACAAATACAGCTGCCGCAAAAAGGTTAATCTGCTTACTAAAAATGAATTTAGTAAGTCTGAAACTGAGGGTAGTGACATTAACAACCAATTTGATGATTCAACTAGAGAATTAGAGTCCGTAGAGGACTAACGCTTGCAAAATAACACCATCGGAGTGAGCAGCATAACTGAACAATGTTCAGCTTCAGTTTAAACTAACAAAGTAGTCATTAACCAAATGAAAATATCTAAATGGTACATTCCAGTCACTCTGAACGGAATTGAGTTACTTATGGAACAAGATTGCAGTGCAGATGGAACAGTCATCTCCATGGACTGGCACAACAAATACTTTTCAAATGTGACATTACTAAATAGCTCATACTCTATCAACTCGTACACTGAAGGGGAGGAGTTAGCCATGTTTCTAGTTAACCTAGATGTAACTGTAAATGGCCAAACCAAGCATTTAGATGCTATGGTTTCCAAACACTATAAGTCGAATTTATTTGGCAAAGATTGGATTTCTGTCTTTCGAGTAGGAAACGATGCCTTTTTTGATCTCCATACTAAAGTTAAACAGGTTATAAAAGTTAAGTTAAACCCATCTGTGGTTAACACTAAGGAGACTGAAGAGGGGTTTCCAGAGCTTTTTGGCCCTGGCTTCGGAAAATTCAAAAATTACAAAGCCAAAATACAGTTAGAGGCTGATGCGAAACCAGTTTACCGCCGAGTTTAACTTGTCCCCTTGCTTTAAAAGAACCAGTTAACCAGGAAATTCAGCGCCTTGTTGGCCTGGGTATTCTGGAGGCTATGGAAACTTCCGAATGGGCGACCCCTGTGGTCATAGTTCATAAACCAAACGGTGACATACGTGTCATCGGAGATCATACGTGTCAAAACCACCGTTAATCCTCAGCTAGAGGTGGACCATTACCCAGTTCCCACAGCCGCAGAGTTATTTAGTCAGTTATCAGGCAGTGATACCTTTAGTTTGATAGATTTGAAGGATGCGTTCCTGCAAATTGAGTTGGATAAGGAGTCCCAAGCGGCTTTAACGATTAACATGCCACTAGGACTTTTTAGATGGCTTAGAGTGCCATTTAGGCCTTGCCTCAAGTCCAGGAATATTCCAGCGCGTTATGACGCAAGTCACTAACAAAATTCCTAAGTGCATGCCGTTTTATAACGACATTTTGGTTAGTGGCAAGGGAAAATCCCATGACGAATCGTTGAACCAACTTTTGAATGCACTCCAAGATGCGGGGGCTAAACTTCGTATTGACAAATGCAAGTTATCACGGCCTGAACTCAAGTATCTTGGTCACATGATCAATGCTGAAGGTTTACACACCCTGCCAGAGGTTATTGAAGCCATTACCAACGCCCCTAACCCCACTAACATATAGGAGTTGCAAAGTTTCTTAGGATTCGTAAACCACTATTCAAATTATCTCCCAAACTTGGCACATATTCTTGCCCCAGTGACCAGGCTGTTAAGCCTCAAAGTTAAACGGATCTGGGGGAAGGATTGTGACAAGGTAGTAAACACAGTAAAAGAACTTTTTGTTAAATCTAAGATACTGGCTCATTATGACCCTAAAAAGAAGCTCAAGCTGGTTTGCGACGCAAGTCCTTATGGATTAGGTTCTAGCCTGATGCATATAATGCCTAATGGTGAGAGCAGACCAATAGCTTTTGCCTCCAGAAAATTAACAAAAGCAGAACAGGGTTATAGCCATTTTGACCGTGAAGCTTTAAGTGTAGCTTGGGGGGTGAAAAGATTTCACGAATACGTTTATGGACAAAAGTTCATCCTTCAATCCGACCAGAAGGCTCCTCTTTGGATTTTTGGTCCCAAAAAAGGTATTCCCCAAATGGCAGCAGCGAGGGTTCAGCGTTGGGTAGTCCTTCTGAACGGATATTCCTATGATTTTCAGCACATTCCTGGAAAGGAAAATGTACCAGCTGATGCGTTGTCACGTCTCCCCCTCCCCAATGATGAGGAATTTGAACAGGCTGAGAAGCAGTACAATGTATTCGCACTAGAAACCATTTCTAACTTACCAGTTTTAAATGAAACGTTAGTTGCTGAAAGTCGTAGGGATCCTATTCTATGCAAAGTATTTAGGTACGTTCACCATGGCTGGCCTAGTCATTGTGACGACCAGGATTTACTTCCATACTTTACCAGGCGTACTGAAATAACTGTAGAATCATATACTTTATTTTGGGGATTCAGAGTCATAATTCCCGCAGCCTTGCAGAAACAAATGCTTAAAGACTTTAGATCTGCAGAGACTTACATAGTTCCCATCTAGGAATAGTTAAGTTAAAAGGTCTCGCACGAGCGGAGATCTGGAGGCCTTCTATGGACGCCGCAATTGAGCGTAAGGTAAAATCTTGTGCCAACTGCCAAGAGTTCAAGGAAAATCAATCACCATGTCCTAAACACACCTGGGAGTACCCGCTCAAACCAAATGCCCGTTTTCACGCCGATTTTTGTGGCCCCGTGGATAATTGCATGTTTTTAATCATGGTTGACGCCTATAGTAAAATTCCACTTGTACACAAAATGAAAACAATAACATCCGAAAAAGTGATAGGTATTATGAATACCCACATTGCCGAATACGGCTTAATTGACGTACTTGTTACGGACAACGGCCCTCAATGGTGCTCGAGTTTGTTTCAAGATTGGCTAAAGTCCAAGGGTATTCGTCACCTAACAGGGCCAAGTTATTCGCCCTGGGTAAATGGCCTAGCAGAAGTTTTTGTCAAGAACTTTAAGAAAATCTATAAGGTTGCGAGAAGGGATGGTCTCGGAGTACAAGATAGTATTAACGCATTTATAGAATCCAGTAGAATTGTGCTAAGTACTACCACTCAAGCAACAGCTGCAAAACTTTATTTTAACCATGAGTTTAAATCACGACTTGATTTATTCCTTCCGGATCCAATAGCGAAAGTGAAACAGCTTCAACACAAACAAATTGCTAGTTCGCAAAATAAAACGCTGGTTAAGTTTATATTAAACACGCCCGTGTGGTACCGTAACTTCAGCCGCACGTCTGACAAGTTGTGGCTACCCGGTATAATAAATGTCGTACTACCACATGAAATCTATAATGTACTAACTAATACAAGCTAACATAATTGTGCGTAAGGCAAGGTGTCACTTACGATTGAGAATTGTGGAAAGCACTGAACTAGACGCGGTAATTCCTGTCGAACTGCTGTCTTAGCCAAGTCCCGATAACTTGCCAAACGCAGCACGAAATTCACCGAATTCAGCGATGAATAATCCACCCATTAATTACCCTGAGAATAGGTGTTTTTCCACCGTCAAGCCTAGCCACGTAGCTGTCACGCCTAATTATCGTACGAGGAAATCAATTGGTTCCCGTCCTGCCAGTTTGTTGACGCCTTCGGCAAAGTCAAAGTCAATGTCACCTGAGTGCACACGGACCCAGCCTGGCACCAGCCAATCAAAAGTTGACAGACGTCATTATCATGACAGTCTTTCCCTTCAACCTATCACTGACAATCCAGTAGGCGGTGTCATCTATGAATGTGTCGTAGAAAAAGATTTGTTTCCACCCTACAGCGCATCATCCCTCTTTGGACAAGATTTGGATACTAATAATGATAATAGCGCCGTAGAGTCCGACACTATTCGGCAGACTCCAAAACCAGTAAACAATAAATCCAAACGGAAAGTAATTTCTCCAATTCAAGAGGTTGCTTCCGAAACTGAAACCAAAAAACGTTCTCTGGATTTAGGACGTCACAAACGACTAAAAAAGCACCTAACCGTTTGAACTTGTAAATTAATAACGCACTAATGCAACTGTAACTTCATTGTCTAGTCATTAGTTATTCGTTAGCCTAATAGAAGGTTATTTTTAAATTGTGCCGTGCCGGCAAAAATGTCGCGTTTCTTGTTATATGTGCCCTGAATAGACAAGGTAAATTTTAATTGTTGTCGTGAGACAAACATGTGTTCGTAACTTATTATTCGTAAGGAAAACTGATTCCTTGGTTTTAATCTTATATGTTTTTTCTTTTCATGGCATAACATCAACTTGTGTGTGCATGGAGCCAGAGTAAAGCCACTCAAGTTAAGATGTAAGATGTTCAACCAAACTGTAGCCACATAATGTTACAATATCTGAAGTGGTGCAAACGTCTTGAAAATTTTCTTGAAAATTTTCTTCAAAATTCAGGAAAATTCTCGACCTGTAGTTCATATCTACAAAATTCAAAAATCGCAGCATTATTATTTATTATTAAAAAATTGTTTAACATTGCCATTGTCATATGTCTTAAAAAATAAAGCAAGTAAAATGTCAAATATGTAAACTCTGTAAATTTAAGGTAGCCAACCGTTTCTCAGGCTATTCTTCAAAATTTTCTCTCTCGAGTTATACAAGTGTTTAATTTAAGTTTTTTTTAGCTTTCAAAAACGTCAAGCTAGTATACTGTGAAAGCGCATTGATAGCTCCCTTGCTCTCTTAAATTAAAAACTTCTTCTTAAGAATAGGCAGTGACTCACAATAGAAATATATGTGCAGAGAAAAAAAATACACCTAATTGTTTCTTTTTGTTTCAGGAAGTTGGGAATTTTTTTTTCAGTTTTTTTTTATTTCTCTGTCGTTAGTGTGGTGTCGTCACGTGTGGCACCACAATAATTAGCATTCCTTATTTCGTTATGTTAACCCATCCTGGTTTATTACACTAATAGGAGTGCCATAACATGTTACCATGCAATTATGAGTGGTACTGCTCACCATAGATGTGACACATGATCACTGTGTCACATGACACTTTATTATATAAGGCGTGGATGCTTAATTTCACGTCCATTCCTGTCTTTGCATTAAGCTGTGTTATAGTTAGGGTTCGACCGAGTCCGGGTAAATACCCGACCCGGTACCGGGTAATGCTATTTTTTACCCGGCTCGGACTCGGTAAAAATTCGACCGAGTACAAACAGGGTAATAATTATTTGTTGACCAAATTATTTTTATTTTCATAGTTTCATTTATACCTTCTGGATCCCCCTACAACTACTTGCACGCAATAGATATTCATTAATGTGCACAGAAAAAAATCAGATAAATTGCTTTAATAGTTTCGGAGAACCAATTTTTTTTTAATTACAGGCTGTAAACGAACTAAAATTGAAAATCTCCGTGTTGAGAAAACGTGTCCGTAAATCGGTGATAGTTTCGCTAAAAATCGTTGTTCCCACCTGATAAGCGATATTGTTAAGGTTTATACGCTCCTTTTTCATTTTAGTTGTACATCGCAGCTGCTGTTGTAAATTTTTTAATGTTGTGAAACATCATCTTTCTCGTGATTTTCTACAACGAACTGAGCGTAAGCACTCGCGTGAAATCCGAAGCACGCCATGGCGGCTATTGTGAAATCGCCCGTCAGCCAATGAGAGCGCGCCAAATCGGTCGCGTGGTGCTAACTGGCCAATGAGGAAACGCGATCTTCGAATTGCTTTGGAAAGGCAGCTCGAGACCGCCACAAACAGCCTCTCACATTCCATCTGATTAGCCTATTCCAAACGGGCATCGAGAAAATATGTTGAGAGGCCCGGATAGAGAGGATTCCAGCTTTTCAATGAACCCAAGATGGCGGCGCCCAGTCAAACGGTTCGATCGTTACCGCTGTCGAAAATGACCAGTTTTTTGTTTTTGAACTTCGGAAAAAGGAATGAACTCCACATTTTCGCAGTTTTTAGTGACACTGCACTCAACTAAAGAACTTTTTATAAAAGTATAGACATCGTTAACAACGCTTTGTGAATCGATGCACAACATATCGGGTACCAGTAGCGAATTTCAGTTTTTCCGATGTCGATATTTTGGCCGAAAATTGCATTTTTCGACCCGCCCTTCCCCGTAAAAGTTTTGACGTACGTATATATACGTCGTTACTCCACTTGGGCCACATCGTTGCTTAAAGGATTAAAACCATAAAAAGCCTATTGTGAGACAAAGTAAGCAAAATGCAGTTTATTTTTCATTTCACTTTATTTTTAAAAAAATAAGAATTGGAACAAAGAATTGCTGGTCAATTTAATTTTTGACTTCACTTTATTTAATAACGTAAAGTTTATAATTAAAAAATTTGGAAGAAAGAATTACTGGTATTTTACAGTATTTTAAAGTTGGTTTCGTCCTTTTTTTTTGTTTTCGTTCATTGTTATACTATGGGCAATACAAAACTGGACGAAAGCAAAATAAAAATGACTGACAGCAAAAAAAAAAAAAAAACGAAACCAAAGTAAAAAAAAAAAGCTGCATATTAAACAAAAGAAAAATTGAAAATTTATGACCCGGTTTTACTACTCGGACTCGGCTTGGTGGGTATTCGCAATTACTCGGACTCGGCTCGGACTCGGTTTTTTGTTACCCGGTCGATCCCTAGTTATAGTTGTTACTCTACTGGGGGAACACCACGCAACAGGCTACCAAGACAGTCCACTGGGCTTAGGTGTGTCTAGGCCAAGGACATCACAATATGAATGACAATGGTCTCACATTTCTATTTCCCGATCGCGAAAATGTGCTGCAAATTGAATGCGCCAAATTTTTCCACAAGCAGCAGTGCTTTGAGAACGTGATTTAAGAGCCATTTTCCCCCAATGGTAGGAGTTCAATTTGCACACATTTTCCATGCTTGCTGTTGCCTAAACGTTCACGTATTTCTTTCTCAGGTACGACGTGCTGCAGCTGATGGTCTTATGGTTTGTGCCCTAATTCAACCGTGATCACCAAATACGTAGGAAATCGCGGCAATATCGCATGAAAGAAGAACAAAGCCGAGAAACCAAGCAGCATAAAGCACGTTAAAGGACATATAGTGTGAGTGCAGCGTCCTAGCGTAAAGCAAGGCAAATACACATGTGAAAAGAACATTGCGTAATGTTTCTAATAGGGTACCAACGCTTGTAAAAATTGTGAAGCATGTAGTTGAAACTTTAACGACGATTCCAGAAGAGAGCAGGCAATTTGTAAGTTCTAAACTACGAACTACTCACGAGAAATTAGCTGAAAAAATTAAAACTCTTGGGGCACTCTTGTCTAAAAAATGAGGCCGATGAACTGAAGAACGTATTTCTTGTATAAAATGTGAAATTGAGTCACTCAAGTTACAGATAGATGAAACTGGAAAATAAAAAAATCAAGATTCAGCCTACCATTCAAAAAGAGTTAATCAAATGGTGAAACAAAAAGCTGAAAAGCTTTTGGAGGAAAGGAGAGTGAAGCGAAGAAAATTAAGCCGTGGTCCGAACTGTAAGTTGGATTCTGATGACGAAATTTTTTTGGCACACAGCATTGAAGATGTAGCGTATGAGAATAGTGATCTTAGATGCTGCTAAGTAGTCTTTGATTATCTGTTATATCATAACCTAATTGGCTTATATGTATTGACCAATCACTGTTGTAACTGGAGTGACATCACTTGCCTTGATGCACTCCATCCAAAGTTATATAAAGGCTTGCAGCTGCCATTTAAGCTGTTGCTAACTTAGAACCCACAACCTGTAGTGGTGTCCCTTAGTGTCCCTTAGTGTCCCTTAGTGGTGACACAGAACACTACAATGGCGACGAGGGTGGGATTTAATTTAAGTTTAATGTAAACTTAATAAGTAACCATTGCTTAATTTTATTTGTTTTAAGTCCGTGCTTGGAATGGGTAAGAACAAAAGCAATTGGTATTCAAAACTTAAACTTTTGAGCTAATTAGTAAGGAAAGAAAGTACCTCGTATGCTGAAGAAGAGCTGCTATGAGTAAACTGGCTCCTGTAGCAGCTGGGACTGGTTCCTCATGGTGGTGAAGACTGGAAATTGCTGTAGAACCAGGGACTGCAGACTTGGTGACGTGGTTAGTCCAGCGTTTCAACAGGTCAGAAGTACTTTTTCCATCTTCCACAAGGATAGGCTATGTCGGCACTGGCATGGGGATTTAGTGCAGGGACTAGCTTGTTTGGGGGAAATTAGCAGTGCTGAGTTTAAGTTGGTGTGTTGAGTAGCCAATATTGAAACGTTTAAAGCCTCAGTAACGTTTAATAAAAATTGCTTTAATGCAGAAGTTAGCCTAACGTTTAAAAGTGGTGATAACGTTTAGAAGGATAAAATATTTCAGTGTTCAGGATTTGAGTTAGAAGTGGTGCTAACTAGCTTGTGTTAAAAAGCTAAGGTTGATAAAATTGTTTAAATTACCGTAAACGCTCGTGTAAGCGCCCACCCCCCTAAAGTTGACAATCCATTGTTAAAAGGAGGATGGGCGTTTAATCGGGCGAGGGCCTATGCTGAAAACTGAAAAAATAACCTAGTGGGCGTTTGATCGAAGGGGGGGAAACGTACTTATTTATTTAAAAAATACAAGGCTTCAGCCAGCCCCACAGGCTACTGCAGTACACACGTAATAGGCTTAAACGTCGTCCTCATCACCATACAAGGACACCCCATCACCATCCCAACCCAAGAAATTATTGTCGTCAATATCATCATCATCATCAAATTCTTCTTCATCGTCAAAGGAAATTCCGGGTGGATCTGTGGTGTTTTTTTCCGGTGGATTTGCAGGCACTTTGTTGCTTAGTAAATGTTCTTCGCTTCCGTCAGTTGCTGATGAGATGCCACATCGTTTAAACGATAGCACGATCGATTCCGCCGTGATCGATTCCCAAGCAATTGATACCCAGTTGATTACGTTTTGTCTGTTTGGTTGAACAAAATTCCCCCTTGCATTTCGTGTCGTCGTACGTCTCCATTCCACCCAAAGGCTGCATAATTTATCTTTGAACGGTTTGTTTACGGACACATCCATTGGTTACAATTGATGTGCACCCTACAAAATACGTGAATAATAAAAATAAAAGTTATTAGCGCGTGTGCACGTTTTAATAAGCAACAGAAAATTAATAATGCCAAAAAAAAAAAAACAATTACCGGCTGGCACGTGAATCACGTCCGTATCTAGTGTTTTTAATTCGGCAATGGTGTCGTCAGTCATGTGCGGGCGATACTGGTCGAGAATAAGTAGCCGCCGTACATCGTCCGAATTTGGCCCCCAAACTCTTCTTGCCCAGCTGTGAACCTTTTCCCTGGTCATCCAACCATTAAGTGTTGCATCAATCCTGACGTTTTGTGGAATTATTAAGCCACGCTTTACACGATCGCCTAATACACCGCCCCGTTCTACGGTAAGAATGAAAAAAAAAAAGCGGTCATGTTTATCGATTGCTACCGCCAAGAATTCGACGCAAGCAACAAGTGAGTACGGGAGTAGTAAGCCTAAACAAGCATCGTAAAAATGAGTTTCCCGTTAGAAAAACATAACTTCGATGGAAGCTAGTACACTTACCTTTGAAATAAATAAATGCTGGCATCTTTTCCCCATTTGCCCTTGCACACAATGCCACCGTGCAGCCTTTTTTTTGTGCGTTTGTAGTGGCTACACGAACCGTCGATGCCCCACGCTTTTCATTTGTAGAGTTGGGCACACTGTCAAACCTTTTAAGGAAGAAGTTATCAAATAAAAACCGGTTCCGTAATATTAAATAACGCTAGATACTAAATTAATTATAATATTTCTGCGACTTACCGAACCATTGTTTGGTCCATATTGCCAATGTTATAATCTGTGTAGTCGTGTTTCTTGCGGAGTTCGCGTATTGCAAGCCTGAACGCTGTCAATTTTTCGTTGTAATCGGCTGGCACTTTTTGTGCTGCATGAGTGTCGAAGAGAGATGTTATAACGATTTTTCCAGCGTTGTAGCCACCCATCTGAACCTTTAAAATCCCTGATACGAAGTTGAGTAGTTTGAGTGGTTTGAGTAGTTCATTTGACACTGCTCTGCCATCACTTCTTTCTTCATACAAAAAATCGTATACGGCTTGATCCAATTCTTCAGACAATGGCTTCCTTCCAACGTGAAGTTTTCGTTTCTTTTTTTTCTTTTCCGAAGTTATGAACTAAAAATTTGTCATAATTGGTGTCCCATTCCCGTACACGTTTACGATCCACACCATACTTCTTTGCTGCAGCCGTAATATTCCTTCCATTTTCCCGCAGCCAAGGCACTGCTTCAATTTTAAATTCTACAGTATAAGAATTTTTTTTCTGTGCCATTATGGTGCAATTTTTTAACGAAATGACAATCAGTCATAAGGAAGTAAGAAAGGGGGGGGGGGGTCACGTGGTGATTGAGTCACCTTGGCTTAGCTTAGCTTGGGGGATTCAGACTAGTCTATTATTGGAGGAGTGGGTGGGGAGAAGTGTGGATTGGAAGAGTCAAGTCTTTGGTAAAAGTAGGTCAGCAGTGAGTTTCCCGACCACAGCCAAGTGAAAATTAAAGGGATGGGCGTTTAATCGGATGTAAGCCTAGTTCAGACTTGAGTGAAAAAGTGGGTGGTGGGCGTTTATTTGAAGATGAGCTCTTACTCCAGCGTTTACGGTACATTAAATGCTTTTGCAAGTGTGCAAGTTATGCATGTGGTATACCTACAATTTGAACAGTTAGCCTGTAAAATGTTGGCCATCAAGTGGTTGTGAGTAAATTTCTAAAAGCATAGTAGCGCATGCTATACGAATTTATTTCACAGAGCTTAGACGACCAGTCGAAGTGTAATTTCATGTAGTGTTTTAAAGCTTCTATACTGTGCCTTATAAAATAAGGGGGTTGCAAAGCAAATTTTAATGCTGGTCATAACTACTGCACGAGAGTGTTCCGGTCTGTGTGAGTACTAGGCGTTGCCACTGGTAGTGGAACCAGTTGGGCTAAATTGTGTCAAATAGGTTATTTATTAATTATTGCTGGCGACGATAATTAAGTGTGACCTAGCCGGTCACGCATGGGAATTTGATATCCTATGTTTAAATGAAACTGTATTAACTTGTAAGAGAACAAGCAAGAGCAGTAATTCTTGGCAAAAAAATTAAAATTCTTTAGATTTAAAGAACTAGTTTAACGTAAAGTGGGGAGAGACCGTTTATATGTAAATTTGGTTAGCCTAGTTTAAAGTTTCTAGTTTGAGTAGACCTTCTTCTAGTTGCTGGGTGCAACGAAGGCCTATTCGAGTAAATTTAAGAATTGTAAGGCGTATTCTTACACACTTGATTTTTGATTAAATTAAGTATAGGGCGCTAGTGTTTGTTATTCCTACAATTGTGATAACACCTCCAGCTATGCTTCCAGGTATTCAAGGTCGAAAGTTAGAAGAATTTGATTCAGGTGTAGAAACCTGGCCTGTTTATTTTGAACGGGTCGAATTGTATTTCTCGGCTTTTGCCGTGCCTGATGATAAGAAAGTAGCGTTGCTGTTAACAAGCATAGGTGCTAAAACATATGGTTTATTACGAAACCCCTGTGCACCTAACTCTCCAGCAACTAAAACCTTAGTCCAAATTAACACGCTGTTGACAGGTAACTTATGTCCTGTACCTAACTACCTTTGTGAAAGAGTCCAGTTCCAAGGAAGGAGCAGAAAGCTAACGAATCAATTGCGGACTACATAACTAAATTAAAGAGGCTTATAGTTATAGGCTTGTAGTTATGGTCCAGCCGATGGAACTAAGCTGGAGACAATGCTCAGGGATAGATTTGTTGCTGGAATTCGCAACTCCGACACTTTGAAATCTCTGTTGGCGTTGGATCCAGCTACAGTTACATTTGATTCGGCCTGCAAGTTTGCTCTCTCTCAGGAATTGGCTGAGAAAAATGTAATTCATTTTCAGGGATCAAGTGCTCATTCAGTGCAGTTTAAACGTCCATTTAAAAATAAAAATAAGTCTAACAATGACAATTTGTGCTTCTGTTGTGGCAAACCATTGCACGTGAAAGCTGTGTGCAGGTTTAGGAAGCATGAGTGCTCCGCCTGCGGGAATGTTGGGCACCTAAGTCGAGTGTGCAGGTCTAGCAAGCCTGCGCCGACGCCCTTTTCTCATAAACCCAAAACGGTAAAAACAGCTGGTAAAAAGAAAAATCATAAGTACTCTGGTAAGACAGCACTTAATGTTGAAGAATCGTCAAATTATGATTCGGACAACAATGAATGTAGTTCGGATGTGCCCTGATTCTGACGAAATTAATTTTCTTGCTACGGATAGGCGAAGCAGAAAATGGATGATTCATGTTCAGTTGAACGGCCATGAACTTCCATTGATTCGGGGGCAGATTCAACTCTTATTCTAGTTAGCTGGTACACTAAATATTTCAGCAATGTCAAGTTAAACCCAACTAGAATTACGTTGAGGGCTGCTGGTGGAGTAGTTTCCAAGCCTTTGGGTATTGTGAGGCTCAACGTGAAACTTAATGACAAAACTGAGGTATTATCAGCAATTGTTAGCCCTGATAGGTTTTCACCATTATTTGGGCGGAGCTGGATGTGGAGTCTTGAATTGGACCTAAATCAATTCTATGCTGAACCTGTTCATTTTGGTAGACATTTTGGAAGAAATAATAGAAGATGTTTATTTTGTCTCGGACGAGGAGGTGTTCAAGAGATTCCCTAAGCTGTTTTCGCCAGGTTCGGGGAAACTCAAAGATTTTAAGGCCAAAATAACTTTAAAAAAAGATGCAGTACGAAAATACTGCAAAGCCAGACCGATACCCCTAGCTGTAAGGGCGAAGGTCGAGGCTGAAATCACCAGACTTGTGGATTGCGGTGCGTGGGCGATGCCCGTGGTCTTGGTTTTTAAGCCTTCAGGAGACGTCCGGATCGTGGGGGATTTTTCAGGCACTGTAAATCCGCAAATGGATATAGAATACCACCCGGTTCCAAGGGCTGAAGATTTATTTTCGAAATTAGCAGGGAGTGATACCTTTTCGATTATTGACCTTTCTGATGCTTTTCTGCAAATGAGCTTGACGAGGATTCAAAGGCCCCGTTAACTATAAATACTTGTAAAGGCCTGTTTCAGTTTCAGAAACTCCCTTTTGAGCTGGCTAGTGCTCCTGGCATTTTCCAGAAGCATATGGAATGTGTCCTTAGGGATATCCCTAGGGCTGACCCATTTTTTGATGACATTCTAGCTGCTGGAAAGAGCCAGGACCACGATAAGACCGTATTCCAAGTTTTAGAAGCCTTGCAGGAAAACGGTTTGAAATTAAAGAAGAACAAATGCCAACTCCGCAGAGACAGTATAAATATCTGGGATTCAAAATAGATAAGAATGGGGTCTCAAACCTGCCTAACGTTCTGGACGCTATAAAGCTAGCACCTGAGCCTACTAACATTCAAGCGTTAGTCTTTTTTGGGCTTTATTAACCAGTATGGACAATTTGTACCACATTTGGCGACCATACTGGCTCCATTAAACAAATTGCTTTCTCCAAAGAACGCCTGGAAATGGAGTAAGGAATGCTCAGATGCTGTCCAGAAGGCTAGGGCTGCGTTTCTAGATTGTAAAGTGCTGGCGCACTATGACCCTAAGCTGCCTATCAAGCTTATTTGTGACGCCAGTCCCTTAGGAGTCGGGGCGCAGATAGTTCATACCTATCCAAATGGCGAAGATAGGCCTATCGTTTTTGTCTCTAGGGCACTGTCAAAGGCAGAGATGGGTTATGCCCAAATTGACAAAGAGGCTTTATCGATAGTTTTGGGGGTTAAACGCTTCCACCAGTATTTGTTTGGGAGGAGGTTTATACTGCAAACTGATCAGAAGGCCTTGCTGTGGGTGTTCGGGAGCAAGGTGTCAATTTCAGCCATGGCAGCCGCACGTATCCAGCGGTGGGCAATTTATTTAAATGGCTATGACTTCGAACTCCAGCACATCCCCGGCAAGGAAAATTTAACAGCTGATTTCTTATCTCGTATGCCTACGCCATATGAACCCCCTTCCAAGCGAGCTCCTGGTTGGAGAGTTATGAATTTGGAAACCATTGAGTCACTTCCAATCTTAGCTGACCAACTAGAATATCACACCATGAAAGGTAAGCTGCTGGCAACAGTTTATCGATATACTAGAGATGGTTGGCCAGATAAGGTTGAAAGCGAGGATTTAAAGCCTTATTTTTCACGTAGA
Organism: Lithobius niger; assembly: GCA_023313725.1. Classification (NCBI taxonomy): domain Eukaryota; kingdom Metazoa; phylum Arthropoda; class Chilopoda; order Lithobiomorpha; family Lithobiidae; genus Lithobius; species Lithobius niger. The sequence goes on along the minus strand of JAHWFP010072639.1, from coordinate 43,293 downwards.
CATGAGTTATCTCTTGATAGTAATGCAA